>PYHX02000158.1:45745842-45821044 GCA_004302925.2 Cochliomyia hominivorax
TCCTTAGTAGAAAAATGCATAAATTATTTTTAAGCAAATAAGTTAAATGAGCTTGATGAGTGTGATCTACAAAGAGTTATGTAGATGTATGTTTTAAGAAAAGAATTAGAGGAAATAATTATGTCACATGATTGTGAGAACAATTTCAATATAAAAACTGTAAAATGTCAATCAATTAAGAGGAAAATCATAAATTCAAATTCATTTAATTAATTCTAAAAACAACCGAAAGCTTTCAGTACTAACTGAACTTGAATCAGATGTCAAAGTTTCATAACTTAACTCTTCGGAAAAGTTCAAAAATTTTTTGCTTATGAGAATCTTAAATAATTAAAAAAATCTTTTAAAAATTCAATAATTTACGCTGCATTTAGTTTGATACTTAGATTATGAAAAGCTTTTTTAAGCTTTATCAATGTTCATAATATAAGTGAAAGCTGAATAAATCATATTTAAAAGACTTTAAAGCTTTAACTAAAATTAAATAAACTTTAACAACTTAAGTTTTAAAGTAACTTTAACTAATATTATAAAAAAAGCTCTTACTGAACTTTAAATAAAAGCTAAAAAATCATTTACTGAACTTAAAATTCAAGTTTAGGTAATAAAAAAAGCTTCTTTTGTATTGTTTCGATTTCAGTGGATGTTCAGGTAGTAAAATTTTTCCTTTAGAGAAAGACTTTCCCAATTAAAAAAACAAGATATGAGTTTAGCAGGGTATCTTAAAAGCTTAGTTCCTTATCTCACACGGAAATCGTCAAAACTAATAATATACACCCGCCGCAACAATATCATAAAATTGATACTATTTTGTACTAAATCTGAGACCAGATAACGTTATGCGGATTTTTTTCTTTCTGGATCCGTTTTTTAGTTTTTTTTGCAAAAGCTTTGATATGAGATTTCTGTTTGAAGCTAGAGTTTGGGCTATTTACATAATTCCAAGCTCTCTCTCTCTTCTAAACCCATTTTCAATGCCATTCCGTTTTTTGCCCTTGTTTGTGTATGGATATAACCAAAATGTATCTTAATATTAGTTGCAGCTGTTTACAAACTTAATTATTAAATCAGAATTTAAAGGAGACTTTTAAAGCAACTCATATAGCGTTAAAGGACTACTGATAACATAAACTCATGGTTTTGTTCTCAGAGATTATTGTCTATTAAACTAAAGCTTTAGTGGAGCTTTATTAAGAGCTTATTTAATATCGAAATTGCAAATTAATAGAGCATATAAATGAGGCTAAAAACAACATAGAATTTTAGCTTGAAAGGAATTTAAAAAAAAAATTAGCTTTCAAAGCTTTAATAGAACTCTTTTAAAGCTTTTTTAATATTGATAATAACAAATAATTTGAGCATATAAATAAGACTATAAAAGGGTCGCCGAAAAATTAAAGCTTAATAGGAATTTTTAAAAAGCTAAGCTTTTAAAGCTTTAATACATTTTTATTAAAAGCTTTTTTAATATCAATAATAAATTAATGGACTATATAAAAGTGGCTATTAAAGCAACAAATTTGAAAAAAATTATACCTTAATTCGGTTTTTTGAAAAGCTAAGCTTTAAAAGCTTAAATATGTTCAGCCAACATTTCATTCCTTTAAGTCGTCAGCTGGCACGAGAAACTAAAATATTTAATGGTAACAAAAATACTACAACGAAATAAACAAAATATTGGTACAATGTACTCGATCTCGTGCACTTGGTGTTAATGTTGCACGTATGTATATGAATATGTGTATGTATATATGAATGTATGTATGTATGTATGTATGTATGTATGTATGTATGTATGTATGTATGTATGTATATATTATAAATGTATTGTTATTTTTATTGTTTTTTTTTTTTCGTTTTTTTTTTTTTTTTTTTTTTTTTTTTTAATTTAACTCATGTTGCACGTATTCACTCATTCACTGCCAGGCATATTATTACAACTGCAACAAAAATTAAACTACTGCAGTCTTTTGAATACTGAAACGCTGTTGTTGTTGTTGCTATTACTGCTGCTGTTGCTGGTAGTTGGGTATGGCATGTCAGGGTAAAGACATAAAAGTATTTTTTTTTTTTTTTTCGTAAAAAATTATATTTGAAAGAAAAAAGTCTGCACGCATTTACGAAAACAATCATGTATTTGTTGTTGTTCATCTAAAAAATTTTGTAAAAAAAAATTGTTTTATAATTTTATTGTCTTTAAGTAAATGTTGCTGTTGCATTGGTTTTGTAGCTGGTATTTGCATACATATGTTGCTTACATGCAGCAATGCAATCAGCTAATTTTCTTTTGCCATTTGCTTTGGACTGTCTTCAATTTATATTAAATTGGTCCTATAAACCCAGATTGCTGTTGGAGAAATCTATTTTTCTATGGTTGACCCTCTTGATCACATAAACATAAATCATGAAATGTTTTAATTCAGTTCTAATTAAAGTTGTTTTGGTCTTGGACAATTAAAAATATGGAATTTTGTTATGAAATGAATATTTTCAATGGGGAATTTAAAATATTGAAAACTTAAGAAATAATACTAAAGTGAGGTTAGATTCAATAATTTTTCATAAATAATTTTTTGGAGAGTTTAAATAATTTAATAAATAAAAGGATCTTTAGTACCCGAGATTTTCCAATTTGATGGGACAGCGAAAACTTCTGGCTAGATAGGAACCTCCAAATTAAGTTCAAGGTTCAAAAATTACAGAATTATTTTTTAAAAAAATCGATTTGGACACACTGTGTATTTTAAGTGTTACGAATTCGGCCTTAAAACCATGAATTGCGGCAAATCGAATTGAGGTTACTTTGAAATAAACTTGAAACAAACGTTATATTGTTAAAATTTAAACAACATTGAAGTGTTTGATAGTTTATTTTGAAAATATATTTAAAAAATCAAAAATTCAAATTTTTAATTTGAGGTTAGGTTGAAAAAAATCTTCAAAAAATTAATATATCGTTTTTTGAATTAATAGCTGTGAATAATAAGTATAAATTAATTAAAAGAATTAAAAAAAATAATTGAATTTTTATGAGGTTATGTTGAAAAAATTTTAATAAAATCGTTAAGTTGGATAATTTAAAGCTGTTAAAAAATATTAGAAAATTAAGTCACAGGAATAAAAATAAATTTTGCTTTAAAGCCTTATATTTCAAAATGTATGCGTTTTATATGAGAGCTAAAAAAATATAAACCGACCCTCGTATAATTTTGCACGTCAATTTCTACTTACATTTATCTTCATCTGTCCTATTATTATTACAATAACAACATATATGTAAGATATTTATGAAAAATAAGAACCGATCCTCGTATATTTTAGCACACCATTTAAGAATATTATAAAACTTACTTGTGCCAAATTACTTTTAAATCACACTATATATAGATCTCTTATGACTTTAAACCCCCCTTGAGGGAAGAACATTTGTATGGGAGGTACTTGAAATATTGGACAGAACATGGACAATTTCAATAGGCGTCATCCTTAGACAAAAATAATAAGTACCAAATTTCATCGAGATATTTTAAAAGATTTGCAACTTGTCGCACAGACCGAGAGACAGACAGGCGGACGGACGGACATCGTTAAATTACCTCAGAAAGTAAGTTGAGTCGTACAGAATACTTAAAGGTGGATGTAACACCATTTATTCTGCATGTTACAAACATCAATACAAACGCATAATACCACAACCTCCATCGCTTGTGTAGAGTATAACAATTTCAATAGTTATATTTGGGCCACATTGACTTCGTTAATTTTACACAGAAGAAAGTATCTGAATTTCGGAGGACAATGAGAAATCTGGATGTCTTCCTTTACTTATTTCAACCTAATTTTTCTAAATTTATTTCAAAATTTTATCTTAACTTTATTTCATTAATTAATTCTTTTAAATATCTGCAATTTAACTTTACTTTTTCTTTAATTTTTCGTACTTTTTTACTTTAAACCAAAATAATCATTTTAAAAATAAAACAGATGCTTGATTTGTTGCAAAATATGCATATGATGGTATTTTTGTTGTTGTTGTAGTTGTTTTTGTTGTTTTTGTCTTCATACATATAATTATGTTTCTTTAATTTTAAGTTTTGCTATGTTGCACGTTTCCCTTATAAAACATGTTGTATGTAGCAGAAACCTAAATAATATTAAAAAATATATAAAAATGAGTGGCCTGTATGTTGGCATCCATCCATCCAGCCAGCCAGCCACTCATCCTCACTTACTTAATCACACAATTCAGTTTATAAAAGGTGAACACCCAGCGAACATTTCAGAATGAAGTTAAGGTTATAAATAGAATGGAAGAGATAATTGATCAGCAGCTTAATGATGTAATTTTGATTAAACGTACCAACAACAAGAAGCTTGAAAAGTATTAAAATGACAATAGAATTTAATGGACTCTTTCTTAGATTGACACTACATAGGAAAGTTTCGCCATCTAGTCCAGCTTAATGTACGCAACTGAGAGAGTTCTCTATCTGTACAGTTTGAAAAGTGTACTAGAACCAAAATTGACATCAAATAGTATTAACACACAAACCTTTTTTATATCAAAACGGTCATATATTTATGGGTCGATTAGCACCATGTAAGTAGAAAAGTTCTGAGATGCTACCAAAACAAATATAAGATGTCTGTACCGTTTGAGCTTAATCTAATTGATTCTTTAAACCTTAAACTCGTGGGATGGAACCCTTTCGAAAAGACAATTAAAAAAATATTGGATGGTTTACTTCAAATTGATTCTTTTGGAAATAACTAACTTTTAAACCCTTCGAGATATCTTAATGATGATTTAAAAGAGTTCAATTCCTAAATTTTTTTGAAGTGAAAAAAATTTGAAAGAACTTGGGGCAAAGATCTGCCCACTAACCCTTTCCAAAGTTGGTAAATTTCAACTAAAATTTGATTTTTTTTTACAAATTTCCAAATTGCAAAGCTGGAATCATCTTTAAATTATCCTTTATAAATTGCTTTATATATATTCAAGGTGAACACCCAAAAATTATTTCCTGCCGGATGGCCCTTATAATGAATTTTTGTTACTTTCCTTACATTTCCAGTGAATAAATGCAATGAAATCTAAATATGTTTTTTATTTATAAAAATGCCCTTACTATTATATGATTCCCATAATCATATAATTTTTGCAGTGACCATAATATTGTTAATTTATTCTGGAGTAAAGTTTTAAGTTCCCTATCATTATTTACTAATGTTCTCCAAATTTGTTTGCTGGGTTAACTTCGCAATACAAAACTAGAGTTTTTTATGTCGTTAATTTTTATGCCAAATTGTCTTGTTGTTGTTATTTTTGCACACGTTGTATGTTGTTGCATGTGTGTACCTTGTCATTCATTGCAAAAGGAACTCTTAAACAAAATATGACTACTGTTTATACCCTACACAACCGTAGAGTATTATGCCTTTGTGCTGATGTTTGTTACATACAGAAAAAATTGTGTAACTCTTTATAAGAATAACGCTCGACTCAGAATCATTTTCTGAGTCGATTTAACAATGTCCGTCTGTCTGTATGTTCGGCTGGCTGTCCAGGTAAATGTTGTGAACATTCTACAGGTCGTAATTTTTGAGATATTATGATGATAATTGGTTATATTGTTTGTTTTTTTTTTCCAGGGACGAATCCTATTGAAATTGGTCATATTCGGTCCAATATTTCAGGTCCTCCTTGAATGAAGTTTTAATGTCATAAAAGTCCTAAATAAAAAACAATTTCGATGAAATTCAACTAAAATAAGTCTAAATCGATGGGCCAAATATTGCGAGGGTCGGTCCATTACTTTTCATAGGTCCCATGCAAGCACATAAAAAAGCAACTGTTAAGAAAAATAAGATTTAAAATCTATTTTCAAAACTATGCGTGGGTCGGTCCATTATTTCTTCTAGCCATTTCACATAAATGTTGGTATCATAATAATATATTTCACACATAATCAGAAAAGCAAATTATACGAGGGTCGCTTACAAATTGTTCATAGCTGTCATTTACAACCAACAATGTGGTATGGGGTATTACATAGTCGGTCTTAATCAACTATAACATTTTTACTTGTTTTAGTTTGATTTTCTTTTCTTCTACTTGTTGTAATTGTTGTTGTTCATTCTCTATTCTTGCCACAAACAAAGGCAAAGACATAAATATTTGTTGCATGAGTCCTTTCTTTAGTTTTTTTTGTTGCCTTTTTTCCTTACATTTGTAATCTTGTGATGTTTTGCATCTGTGATGCAAGTTGACTGCATTTTAATAAATAAAACTGAAAACGAAATTGTTGGGCCAACAACAACAACAACATTATTTAACATCAGGCACACGCACTTTAAATACAACAACAACAACTACTACAATAATGACTACACCTCTATTTGTAGTTCTACAAAAAAAAGCACCTTAACTCGTGTTGCTTTTTTTTCTGCAGATGAAAAAATTCACATTTTTGTCACTTTTAGTAAAAGAGCTTTTTTCAGTTCTTTTGTAATAAAAAGAAATAAACATAAATTTACATTAAAGTCCGTCAGATTCTACAGAAGAAATCTACAAACAACCTGATATTTGACAGACAGTTTGAGTTCATTTTATTTGCAACAAAAAAAAATCGTTTAAATGCTGCTGATGATGATGACGATGACGATGATTCATATGAATTGAGTGAAATTGTTACAAGAAAATGGCAAAAGGGAGGAAAATGTTTTGGACTCCCCGACAAGTTAGTTTCAAATAAAACTGGAACTGTCATGTTTGGTGAAGTGATAACAAATTAAATTGTTTCGATATTGAGAACACAATATCAATTATGACAGTTAACATAGATAAAAAATGAGTAAAATTGAAAAAAAATAATAAAAATATTCTAAAAAAGACAACAAACACTTTAATTAAAAATATTTTGCAATTCAATTAAGGTTTTAATCAATTAAATGGGAATTGAAATGAAAAGAAAAATAAATGGCTCAAATTGTCTTAATTAAAGTGATACATTGGTCCAACCAATGAATCCAGTGTACAGTGAGGCAAAACCGGTTTTTTGAAAGATCGTTAAAATATCTGTTTACGCAGTTTACAAATAAACGGAAAATATGATCTTGAGATTTTAATTATGTTCTTTCAAAATTCGGTCTATAGAGTCCACATTAAATTGGAGGAGTAATTACCAGATTATTGTAAACAAGATTATGGCTTCGAGTTATTTCTCAAGTTTTTGCCTTTAGTATACGTTTCTTGTGATCGAAAGCACATAACATACAACAATTTTCGGTTTTTACCAGCTACTGAACGTTACCTTCGCGTCAAGGATATTTGTCAAGGGTATTTGGTATTAATTTGGCTCTTTTGTCGAACTACATGTGCGACTTCTTGTCTTGAGCTATATTTCCATGAATATGTTCATAATTCCCCTTGACTGCTGTTTATTTATTTTTAAGCGCGCATTGATCATAATTTCAGATCTTTCTTACCATACGTGACATGATCGTTAAATGGCCAAAAAATCTTGAGGACACATTGCGGTATCAAAAGAAATGAAGAAGCCATATTTCGTTAAGTATTTTTTATATAATTTTCGATATTTATAGAGCCCACTGTAGCCCGAAAATTGCTGAACTCATAAAAAGCTTGTCGGTACATTTTTTGGAAATTTGATTCGATTTCCGATCCTAAACTTATTTTCAATAATTAGTATTTGTACTCAAAACTACCACAGATGGTTTGATATTTGCAGATGTTTGAAATGCATAGAAATATAAATCGACCTTTACATTTAAATATAACGATTTGTTCAAAATCATTTTCCGAATCGATCTAAGGATGTCCGTCGGCCTGTTTGGATGTCAATAAACTTGTCCATGTATCAGGGAATAAAAACGTTTTCCACTTTTCCAAACGATACTCAACACACCAAAATGCTTTGAAATAAGTTTGTTACAAACTTACTAGTATAAGCGTAAGGCTTGCAAAAGTGTTATGATAATTGTTATGTAACACTTGTTAACAATTAGTTCATTAAAAAGCTTAGAAGTGCAATTATAAAATAAGCTTATATAGAAATAGTTTTTGAAACATGATTAAAGTAAGCTTATTTTCGTAATATTTTTATAAGCTTAAAAGCTCAATTGAATAAACAATTTTTTTTATTTTTTATATATTTTGTTTTGTTTGAAAAATTGAAAAAATTAATATATTTTTTAAGAATAAATAATGTATGTATTATAAACTTCTTATGGATTTTGATGTACTTAAGCTACGCACACTTTTTACCCCTATTTCAAAATAAGTTTTACTTTACTTATAAATTAATTGGATTTTTTTTAAATCCACATTATCTTCAGAACTTAAAATCTCATTTTCACTTGTATCCAAATTTACATCACAAATTTTGGAATTAATCTGACTGGATCTGGTTGGATCTTCACTCAAATTACTTATTTTGGAATTTGTATCATTCAACAATTTCTTTTTATTGCAATTTTTTAAACACAGATTTTATATTATTATTTTTTAATATTTTAAATTACACATCAAAAACGTGACTTTTTATACAAAAACACTTACAAAACTATTGCATTAATCTTTTACAATCACATTTGTAAATATTGTTATTCCAACAAGTGTTTAGCAAGTGTTATTACAAATACTGTCGCTATAGAAAAAAGCCTGATCTTCTCCAAATCACCTCAAATGAATCAATGTGAAACTTTATTGAAATATCTACAGCGGTTACGGAACGATTTCTAAAAAATCTATTTGGATTGATAAACTTTAAAGAGTCACCGATTACGTACCTGAGCATATACTGCCAGGTTCCAACAATGTGAAATTTTATTGCAAAAGTTATATGATTTATTTTTCTAAAATATCTGGTAACAAAAATATATCTGCTGAATATAATTAAGAACCCAAACTCATGTTAAGATTTTTTCTTTCTCATTATACTTTATACTTTGCGGTTAACAATTTGTACGCATGTGGTTGTACATTGACATTTAATGTTATCAATTTGTAAACAAATATGAACGATTTAGCTGAAAATATTTCACAACAAAAATGAATTTGAAATAAAATGAGTGAAAGAATTTTTAATAGAAAAAAATTTACATAAGAAATTGAAATATTTTTCAAAAATATAAAATTTTTATCTTTTTAATTCCCTCCAAAATATAAATAAAAATAAAAATATTTAATTCAAATATTTTCAGCTGTTCACCAGCTGTAAAATGTATAATTTTCAATAGATTTTATTTTCAGCACGAATAAGCCGATCAGTTACATCCCTGAAAATATCTTTTAATAAAACCATTGAATCTATCCAACCATTCATGTATCTTGTGGATGTATCTGCTGTCAGACAGTATTATTTTTTTCTTAATCTTTAAACTAAATTGGTTGGTGTAGTTTTTACTCCAAAAAAATATCCATCTCCTTCTGTCTTTCAAATATTTTTTTATTTTTTTGAAAATTTTTTTCTTTAAATTTTTTTTTATTTTAAAAATAATTCAATATTATTTCTTTTCTTTTTCTTTTTTTTCGTCTTCACTTCTTTTGTTTTGGGGCTTTAAACTCTCTGCACACAGACTCACACACAAAAATCGAAAATGTATAAAAACTCTTTTATTTTTCAACAAAATATAAAAATAGCAAAAATAAAAATTCATAAAAATTCATTAACATTTTCAGACTCCAAAATGAAAAAAATATGAAACAAAAAAATATTCATTCGTTATTAATAAAAAGAGGTGTGAAAAATGTGTGAAAGTTTCGTATATTTTTTGTTGTTATTAATTTTTAGTTTTTTACTTTTATTTTTAGAGTTTTAAAGCAAAAAAAAAAAAAAAACGAAATGAAAAAATCTTTACATCTTTCAGTTAAGGAGTGAAATCGAATAATTCTTAACATACATATATTTCAATAAAAACAAAACCACTAAACTTTCAGTTTTATTTCTTTTTATTTGAATGAAATTTTGAACCTTTTTCGGAAACTCTTCCATTTACGAGCTTAAACTTTCTTCCTCTTTGCTTGAACATGTAGTCCAGCACCGTTTAAAATCGACCACACTGTTGAACACTTTTTTTTTTGTGCTCTTTATTTCACTTTCAAGAGGAGCCCAATATCCTTCAACTGGCCTTATCTCCGGACAGTTTAGAGGATTTGCTCTCTTGGAACAAATACCACGTTATTGTTCTTGTAACACTCACGAGCTAAATTGCCATAGTCACGGGATCTTAAGTCAGACCAAAAATAAGTGGACAAATTATAAAGTCTTATGAATGGAAGCAACTCTTTCCGTAAGCTGTACTTGATGTTAATTTCGTTATTTGACTGCTTTTGGGTCCAAAACATTTCTTCTAGCAACATAAAATGATTGAGAACGAAGTGTCGAAAACTCTGCCAGAATATATGTTTCGTCATCCATTATGAAGCATAAATATTTCTAAAAAACTTGACTTCAATTTCTGTGCTCTGCTTTTGGCCTCTAATTTTCTGAGCACTGAGCTTACCGGGCTGCTTTCTTACCGGATGTGTTAGGAACTCTTTTGAAAATGCTTTCTACTTTTTGGCTTTAGAAACATCATGTGGACAAACCCTTTTACCTGAACCATGTTTTCTATCAACGGACAATCTCTCACAGTACTGCTTAACGACATTGGAAACAGTTTGACGGCAGACCTTTGAATGGTTGGCCAACTTTTTGTAGGACCAAGTTCGATTTTGTCGAAAATATTTGTTTGTCATTAAACGTAATAAAAAACGAACAAATATTACTTAGGTTAATGTAATTAGGTGTGTTAATAATTTGTCAATCTCACTTCTTATTGTTAAATTCAAAATCAAATTTGTTTAAACAATTTGTATTATTTTTGGTGAAATGAAAATAAAAAAAACGTTCATTATTTTATTACGGTTTTTGGCGTTTTTAATTAATTTTTTATTTAAATTCTCTTTTTAAAGTAAAATTTTATTAAAACGAATTGAGGTTATGTTTATAAAAGAAATTTTGCCAAATAAAAAATAATAAGAAATAAATTTTGGTTACGATTGAATGATTTTTTGAATAAATGATCGTGTTTTTAGAAATTTCATTAAGAAATAAACGTTAAACGAGAGATGATTTTTTTTAAATATGAAATTTTGATAGATCATGATCAACACATTGAGCATGTTATTTATGATCATGATCATAACCACTGAAATTTGTTAGTTTTCACTTAAAAATTGGAAGTTCAAGTTTAATAAATGAGAAGGAAAAAAATTGAACACACATTTTGCCATTTAACAATTCCGAAAATAGTGTTTTTTTGTGATCTAGTATAGATTTAGTGATAGAAATCACCCGCTAATATTATGAATCTAGAAAAAATTCGCCAAAGATTTAAAACCCTGTCGCCCATACAATTCAATGTTATTAAATTATATCCCTGGAATTTGATCCTTTCGGGAAGAAAAAGGAAACTACTTGATAATGGATGTACCAAGAAAATGTTGATACGGGCCCTTAAAAGCATCCGATATAAAATCAATTTGGCTTTCTCAGTGTTCTAAATATTTAATACATTTCTCTATGGAATTTTAATTTAAAATTAATGAAAATAAGCATTTCTTTTCGAAAACAGTGTTTTTGGCTTAAATTTATATGTTCTAAAATACAGATAACTATATAGCACCCATACAAGTGATCCAAATTTACAGCTCCCACTTTCTCGCTCACAAAATTCCATATTTCTCATAGGTGTCATATAGCATTTCTTTTGTCTCTTATCATAAATTAATTCACAATACACGAAAGTTACAGGATAATAAAAAGGAATGCAAATTGGAACCAATGTGCTTGAATACTTTCAGAATGACCGTAAAAACGCTTAGTTTCCTTTTTCATTGGAATGGTCGCTGTTAAAATTTTGCTATTAAAAGAGTTAACTACGTTGAGATCTTCTAATAAAAGCTCATTTCTCTTTTCGAAAATAAATTTTAGATTCATAGTGGAAGAATTTGATACGAGGTTGGCAAAGTTGAATATCCAAAGTGCCCTACTTTACTACTACACTCTCTAACTCTGTCATATCGTCCCCATAAGATACAAAATACCAAGGGAAGTAATGCTATATTCCTCTTTTATTATGCCAAATTTCTTGTATGTCTATTAGCAGATCAAGAGTAAAACAGCTACTGAAAACAAGAAGCTGATTAATCCTTTTGAAAACATTAGTTTGCAGTTATATTAGCGTGGAACCGTGTTGACTAATTCAATAATCCCATCTTATCCTTTCCACTTTTTGGTTTTGTTGGTGTGATAGAAACGAAATTAACCATTAGATAGCGAGCTACTCAAGATGTTCGTTACCGCTGTTAAAGATTATCAGTTGCTAAGCTTTAGCGCTTAAAGTTGATCGCAAGGTGATCTTTAGACCAATTTTTAAAATACATAAAATAAAATTTCAAGGGTTTGAAAAGTTTCATGCAATTTATGTTTATAGAGAATAAGAGTCCTTTGACAATTTATGTTTATAGAGAATAAGAGTCCTTTGACAATTTATGTTTATAGAGAATAAGAGTCCTTCTTTTGTTAATGTGTTAATTTTGTTGACGTTCGTGTGGTGACTGTTTAAATAAAGGAAAAACTTCGTATTCTGAAATATTCTTTGGTTACCTTTGCATTAGATGCTGCCACTATTTCAACTGTTTTATTTTCGAATTTCTTTTACTTCCTAATCTCTCGCAATTAAACGTAGAATGCCCTCTATAAAGAGGAATACTATATGCATGGATTATGTTAAAATCTGAAGCGATTTTGATTTATGGTTAAATCTGTCAATATCAATTAATTTTAGCGGTCACAATAATAAAATTAATTCAATGAAATTCAGTTAGAAATTTTGGTGTTTAAAACCAAGAAAATTATTCCAATAACAGTTAGGAGTTATAAGCCAATATCTGGGATAATTACTAAATTCAAGTAGTATTGACGCTTAAGGTCGTTAGACTGCAGCTCTAGAAAAAGTTATACCTTGTAAGTGTAATAATTCGAATCAGTCATGTTCGAAAAATTTACAATAGTTGCAATTGGTTGGCATAAAAGTTTAAAGGATGTTAACGGTTGTTCTGCTTTAATATCAATAAGTCCATTATTCGAATTTCGATCTAACGCCTATTTTCCTTAAAGTCTTAAAAAAATGTTAAAATATCGCTCAATTTTATAAATCTCCCCATGATAAAATTTACCAAAAATTGATAAAATAAGTTGACCAAAAAAATCTTGACATTAAGGTGTGACTTTGCAGTAAACATTGTGCATTATGATTGGACCTCTCTTTATTCAAATTAATAATATCTCTAGGCTATTGAATTTATTATTATCTCCTCTAATATCTCTATTTAAATATAATTAACTACTTTCTAATTATATTTAATAACATAACATTTCTCTCAGTGTTAATTTTATGTGAAACTGAACGCTTGAATTGGTTGGTTAACAATATGGATCTCAAAGATTCGTTAAAATATAAATTTAAAAAATAAATACAACTTTTTTATAATTTTATCATCAATTTGCTTATAATGACATTCATAATGATGTTTGGTGTGTGTGTGCGTGCGTGTATGTTTGTTGTAATAATAATTTGTTTCTAATGTTTTATTTTGTTGGAATCAAACAAAAACAAAATTAAATGAATTTTTAATCAATGAATGAAATTTTTTTATAAAGACAAATTCACTGTCAGTGGCAGCAACAACAACAATTCCAACAACTTGTTTTTTTTTATTGTTGTTATTATTGTTTTTAGTCAGGTTAGCAAAATGTTTAATAAAAAACAATAAATTACAACAAAAAAAACTTAAAAAAAATAAAAGTTACACAACTTTTTTTTGGTTAAAAAAGTTTTAATGACTTTTTTTGTAGACAACAAAAACTGACAGTTGGAAGCAGAGGAAAAAACAAACAGATTTTGTCATGATGAAAATTAGAAAGTGTTTTATGTGGTAAATGTTGTTGTTTTTGTAATTTATTGTTGTTATTGTTGTTATCAGTAAAATATTGTTTTAATAAAATATTATCAATATTAATGTTGTTAGTTGTTTGCAATTATCCATTGTATTTGAAATGATGCAGCAGTAGCAACAATAACAAGATGTAAATAACCCAGCAAACAAGATGATATTAAAATGGTATGTCATGTTAGATTATTTTATATTTTATGTCATAGTCGGTCAAACCTGACTATCTAATATTCTACACCATAATATTGGTTATAAATGGAAGTTACGAAAAAGTAATAAACGACCCTCGTATAATTTGATTTTAAGATCTATGGTACATCGTATGAGAATATCATATTTTTGAGAAGTCTTATTTAAACTGATTTATATTTAGGACTTTAATGAACTTAAAACCTCATTCCCAGAGCACATTTGTATGGGAGGTACCTGAAATATGGGATCAAACATAACCAATTTCTACAGACTTCGTCCTTGGGTCGAAGTAATAATACGTACCAAATTTTATCAAGATTTCTATATAATCGCCGGGTGGACATCCATCGGGCGGACATCGTTAAATCGACTTAGAAAAACTTATTCTGAAACGAACGATATACAAAAGGTGATTTAAAAATAACGTGGTTCCAAGTGAAAGTGATTTTTAAATCACAGTGCTTTAAAACAGTGACAGTGATTACAGTATTTGGAAGGAAAACAAAAGAATATTTTTTTATGACGTTTGTTTCAAGATAACTTCAGAGGAGTCTCTATTGGAGTTCATTCTTTGTACTGTAGATTTGGAAATGATGTATCAGTAGCAGTAATTTAATAAAAACAACCGTCTAAAATTTATGCTCAGCATCATCTTTAAGTAATTTTGCTGGCAAAAAATAAAATCAAAAAATGTTTGAATCCAAAAACGACATTTTTATTAACAGTTATTTCATAATTTCAGTCACAATAGTAACAAGTGATTTACCAATCACAGTGATTAAATCACAGTCGTGAATATATCGCTCATCTCTAGTGTAGAGTATAATAAAGCTTTCACTAAAACACTTTTATAGTAAACAAAAATGTCTTCTATTTCATTTACTTTGCCTCAATGTCTTGCTGGGTTATGTTCCGCCAATCTTGCAAAGCACAATCAAACGTTTTTTGTTTCAGTGTCATCATTTGAAAATTGTTGGCAAGGAAAGTGGAAAAACCTGACTCAAGGCTGTTGATGTTGTTAATAATGTTGGCTGCGAAAACACAACGACAACATGTTGCTATTGACTAAGAGGATGACGTTGGCGATGGTGATGGCAACGTCGACGTTGATCATCATGATTAAACAAACATTGAACTTTTTCTTTAATTTTTTCATACATGAATGCATTTTTTAGATGAGTTTATGTTTTATGTGTTTTTTGCCTCAAAAAAAGAACCGTTTAAATATCTCCTGCTGTTTCATTTTCGAAAATTGTGCTGAAAACGCTTTTTATCTGCGTCATACAGATGTTAACCTGCGTTCAAATAAATAAAATATTTTAACAAATATTTGTGAAGAGTCCTTTTTTTCCTTCTCATTTCTCGCTTTGATGTGTTATAGGGGTCATTGTGAAAGTGTGTGTGTGTGTGTGTGTTTGGAAATTGTTTATCAAATTTTGTTGATTTTTTTGTGTGCGTTATCTTTAAGGACTGATTTGTCCTACAGCTGTCACTATTTTTATAGCGCTTAAGGCATATGCTATAAATAATAAAAAAATTATGAGTTTATAACTGCAACAAATGTGTGATTGTGTGTTAAATGTCAAATTTAATTCCTGTAAATGATCGATTTGAAAAAATTTATAATAATTATAGTAAAAATTAAAAAAATCAAATAAAATCCATATTGAAGGACCATGAAACCATTAAATTTCTATTAAGGGAAATTTTGGAAATAATTTTTATTTTAGAAAAGTTTCATTAGAATTTTTTAGGAAACAATTTATGCAATTTTTTAAGGAAAAATTGTGTTAAATTTTTTATTTAAAGAAAATTTGACATATTTTTTAATTAGACAAAATTATGGCATTTTGGAGTAAAATTGGTGATGACTTTTTTAATATAAAAAAAAAATATTTTAGTAAAAAAATATATTGCAACTTTATTTCAGAGAATATTTGTGATAAATATTAGATTATGGCAAAAATGTTTGCTTTGCAGAAATTTTCCCATCTTTTTTTTTCATTTTTATTTCCAAAATCCTTTTGAATAAATTTCCGTTATACAGAACATTTTTCTATAAATTTATTTAAATTTATTGTTTTTCATTTTGTTGGTTTAAAGTAAACTTTTTATAAATCACAATTTTAGAGGAAAATTGAAATCATTTTTGTTATTTAAAATTTTTTTAATAAATATTATTCAATTTGATTAATACATTATTCAAATTGATGAACATATATTCTTTATATTGATGAATATTATTCAATTTTATTACTACATTTAAGTTAAATTAACAAAATTTTAGTTAAATTGAGAAAAGAATTACGTTAAATTGTTTTAATAAATTAATGCATAAAATATTATGGACTAAGGGAAGGAGTACTCTCCATACAACAGTAATATTGATAGAATTGAATAAATTTGTGTGTTATTTTAGTTGCGATACCTTAGCGCCATTTTGACTAAATATCTGTTGAAATAATAATTTTTCATAAATTTTTTAACAAAATTTTATTAAATTTAACATTTTTTCCTAATTTTTTTAATTATTTATTTTAGTGTATTTGAAAAAAAAATTCTTAAATTTTAAGAAAATTCTGTTAATTAGAATAAAAATCTGTTTATTTAACACCTTTTTTTCGTTAAAGTTCTAAAAAAATGTTCGTTAATATTACCAACGACATTTGGTTCAGTGTATATTCTCGTATAATTTAATTTTTTTAATATCGGAAATTTTCATTAAATTGCCTTTTAATTCAAATATGATTTTAATGAAATTCTTTATTTAAATTTCTTTTTATAGGAAATTTATGTTAAAAATTTTTCTTATTGAATATTTCAATAAAGTTTTTTTGCGATATTTTTCGTTAAATTTTCTTTTTATAGAAACTTTTTTATAGAAAAATTTTAGTGAAATTAAATTTTTATATAAAATTGGAGGCAAATTTTTATAAAGAATTTTTTTCATAGAAACATTTCGCAAATTCTATGAAAAATTCATTTTCATATTTTAATAAAATTTAAAATTGAAAGGAAATGAATTTAAATTTAAAGTAAAATTACAATTTGTTACAACTATAAACAATCAAAAATTATACATATTTTTTTGTTTCTAATCAAAAATTTTAGTCAAATTACACAAAACAACAAAAAACAAAATAAAAAAATTACTAATAATAAAATGCATAAAAAAAAACAATGAAACGAAAACATGAATAAAAAACCAACATAATTATGGTTTTATAAACAATTTCAACTCGATAAGAAATTGAAAAAAAACAAAAAAAAAAAACTACAAAAAATTGTGGCCAGAAAATAAATTATTTCGAGAAAAAAAGACCTGAAAATGCACACGTTTCTTCAACTCCAACGATTCAAAACTACAAAAAGAAATAATGCAACAACAAACATAAAAACCAGGAAATACCAACAATGCAAAAGGTAAAAACAAAAATAAAAACAAAAAGTAATAAAAATAAAATTATGAACAAAAACAAAGCCCGACTATGTAATACCCTACATCACAATGGTGGTAATGAATGTAATAAACGACTCTCGTATATTTTTATTTTCTGATTTTTTCTTAAAAGTGCAGTACATTATTGTGAAACAAAAATTTATGTGGATTATGGAATTCTGGACCGACCCTCGTACAATTTTGCACAACGATTTTTGTTTATATTTATCTTAATTTGATCAATTATTACAATACTAAATTATATATGAAATTCAAGCCCTACAAAAAGATTTTTGAAAGGGTGATTGTATGGGACCTATATGAATCAATGGATCGACTATAATTTGGCACAATTTCGCTTTTTATTTGGGACTTTTATGAGCTTAAAACCTCATTCAGGGCAGACATTTGTATGCGAGGTACCTTAAATATTGGACCGAAAATAGCCAATTTTAACAGGCTTCAACTTTAGTCCAAAATAATAATGTTGGACGGCCATGTGTTCACAACATGGACATGCACAGCCAGCAGGACGGACAAATAGACACACGGTCATCATAAAATGATTCTGAGACGAACGTCATGTTACAAACATTAGCACAAAAATATAATACCGCAACCACCTACGGTGTTGTAGAGTATATAAGACCATAATATAAGAAATATTTTGTTGGTGTTGCCACTTAAATAGACAAAAACAAAAACTAAATTATGTTCATATTCACACTCGATACTTTATTTAAAGGCAAAATGCATTATTTTTGTTTGTATTTTGAAAAAGGTCAAAATCTATTTAAGTTAAAATTAAAAAATAACGAAAATAAAAAAAGAATTTAAAGGCAAAAAAAAAAAGAACCAAAATCAAATGTTCACAATCATAATCAGGTGCTTAGAGGAGATTAAAATTTTATTTAGAGAAAGAGGAACCGTTGAACAACAACAACAACAACAACTGCACAAATACTGAAATTATTAAACAACAACTACAACAACAAAAGCAAGAAAAGAATTAATATTGAAATTCAAAACGATAACTAAAGGTAGTAAATCAAAATACACTAAAAACAACAACAACGATAATTAAAAAAATATTATTTTTGTTGTAATTTGAAAATCTAGCGATGATGGACAGATAGACAGACTGAGGGACAGACGAACAGATAGACAGACTGAGAAGTTTGGACGGCTGCATAAAATGCATTTAAAAGGTTTCCAATCCAATAGATGAATAAATAAATGAATGAACGAGTGAATGAATGAATGAATGATTTTAAAAAGGTTTGAATGATGTTATTCTCAGGTGATTAATATAAAAATATATAAAAACAAAACCATAATTTTCAATTAATACACTGAGAAAATAAAAAAATGGAAAATTTAATGTAAATCGTTTTAAAGAGAATTTTCCATAATAAAGAGTAAAAAGAAAATTTGAACGAAAATTGAAGAAAATTCAAGAAATTTTCTAAAAGAAAAAACATTTCGCGAAAATTCTTTATGAGAAAATAATTTAGCGAAAAATCCCTATAAAAAGAAAATTTAGCAATAATTTTATTTTTTTTATAAAACTAAAATATAGCAAAAATTTTCTCAAAAAAGAAAATTAAGCAAAAATTTTCTTAGAAGTAAAATTTTGTAAGAAATTTTCTCTAAATGGAAAATTTTTGAGAAATTTTTCGTAAAAAGAAATTTTGTGAAATGTTTTCTTTTAAGAAAAAAATTATTGAAAATTTTCTCTAAAACGAAAACTTAACAAGAATTTTCTCCAGAATGAAAATTTAAAAAAAAATATTTTTTAACAAAAATTTTCCAAAAATTTTCTCAAAAACAAAAATTTAACAAAAATTTTCTATAAAAATAAATTTTTTTCTATGGAAAGAAAATTTGGCAAAAATTGTTTATAAAGAGAAAATTAAAGGAAAAATTCTATAAAAAGAGTAATTTTTAAATGAAAAATTTAACTAACATTTTCTCTAAAAAGAAAAATATAAAAAAAGAAGAAAATTTGACCAAAAATTTCTATATAAAAATTTCAATATAATGAAAACTAAAAAAAAAGAAACTTTTTAAATATTTCTTCAAAAAGGAAATTTTCTATACACATTTTCTATATAAACATTTTTACATAGAGAATGTAATAAAAGTTTTCTATTGAAGAAAATTTGCTAACAATTTCTATATAAGAAATGTTAAAAAAATTTCATATAAAGAAAATTTATAACAAATTTTCGTCTAAAAGAAAATTTTTAAAAAATAAAAAAATCTAAAAAAATTTAAATATTTTTAACTAACAAGAAAATTTGTGAAGCATTTTCTCTTAAAAGAAATGTTTCTCTAAAACGGATATTTTAAAGAATTTTTATTAAATGAAAATTTATCAATGATTTAAAATTTTGTATAATTTTGTAAGAATTTTCATTAAGATAAAGATTCATAAAAATTTAAAAAAAAATAATTTGTGAATTTTTTCTTAAAAAAAAGTAATGAAAATTTTATTCTAAATCGATTATCTATTACAGCGAGAGGTAAAGAAATTAGTAGCAATTACTTTCATGAAGATTTGTTGTAGTGAAAAATATAGGGCAGATATGATCATTGGAACAGGTACCCTACATACAATGCGAATATTAATAAGCTAGAATTCTTTAATTTTCTGTGAAAATGTTTTACTTGAGAAAATTGATGGTAGATAGTGACGGGGGAATACCGAATATTAATTATCGAAAATCTAAGAAACTTTTTCTTTTGAAGTTTCAAAAATTTGTTCGCCTTTCTATGAAACGGATTTACTGAGAAAATTAAAAATGTACAGGATCAGGGGGAATGTACCGATCGGACCCTGTCAGATATTTGAAAAACGATTACGGTGAAAATAATATTTTCTATAAAAAGAAAAATTAACAAAAATTTCTACCAGTAAATTTTTGTCACATTCGACCTTCAACACAACATTTTGTACAATAAGATTGTTCTTCTTCAATTTTCCCCTGGAAATTTACCTAAAATTAAATATGTATGTTTACAAATGTTTACACGTATGTTTTTACATATTTTTTCTTAAATAAATTATTAAATCCCACATTAAACGGATTTACAATTGGATTTTTTCGTTTTTATTCCAAAAATGTGTGATTAAAAAAATTTGTTTTAAATTAACAGAACAGACATCTGTCTCTCTTAAAATAAAAAGAGAGAATTTTAAGACCCAACATTAATCATTAAATGCAAATAATTGTTTCATTTATTTACACAAATATCGTTACATTTATGGGTGTATGCATGTATGAATGTGTGTGTGTGTGTGTGTGCATGAAATGCTTCAATATTATTTTGAAGATAATAAATTAACGGTATTTTCTCTTCTCTGCCAAAAACAAATTCAAATATTTGTTTTTCTTATTTGCACAAAAAACAATAACAAATCAATATACTCACACACATTTTCATAAGAGAGAAGAGCTCATTATTCAATAAGGAAAGTAAGGACTGAGTTAGAATAATTCTCAATACACATTTTTTATTAAAACTATTAACCCATGCAATATTTGATTTCTTTTTATTGATCAAGTTACCCTAATAACACAAGTCCATTATTACGTTTAAAGTCAAACAAAAGAATTTAATAAGTGACCAGAAAAAAGTGCGCACTTAAATTATTAAATATCCATAGTTGGCCAAGCGTTCAATCAGCACCGGGAGAACTTGTCCGTTGATAGAAAATCTGGTTCAGGTATAAAGAATGACCTTCATGATGTTTTTTAAGCAAAAAATGTAAGAATGTTATTGTCGGTCAAGTCCGACTATGTAATACCCTACACCACAACGTTGAATTTAAAAAGAAGTTACGAAAAGTATAAATCTTTTTCTGATTTATTGTCAAGTATGTAGTAAATTATTGTGAAACTAACATTTATATGAAATTTACGCTTTAAAATGAATTTTCTATGGGCGCTTCAAGATATTTTGGACCGATCCTCGTATAATTTTGTACATTGAATTTTGCGTATATTTATCCTTATTTGATCAATGAATACATGAGATTTATGGCCATCAGATTGATAATTGGAAGGGTGCTTCGCTTTGTATTAAGGACTTTTATTAGCTTTAAACCTCATTCCGGGAAGTACCTGAAATATGGATCGCAAATATATAATTTCAATAAGAATCGTTCTTGGGCCAAAATAATAACATATACCAAATTTTAAGATATCTCAAAAACTGCGACCTGTAGATTGTTCACAACGTTTACGTGGACAACTAGCCGGACTAACGGACGAACATCGGTAAATTGACTCAGAAAGTGATTCTGAGACGAACGGTATACATAAAGTTTATTTCTATATGTTACGTACATCAGCACAAACATATAATATCCCAATCAGTTACGGTGGTATAGGGCATAAAAATATAAAGCATTTCCAAAAAAGCTCCCAACACATCCGGTAGGAAAGCAGCCCAGTTAGCTCAGTGCTTGGACTATTTAGTAAGAAACGTTAAACCTAAGACAGGTTTAAAATCATACAACGCTCAAAAAGTTACTGACAGGAATGCAGCCAAAAATTTGAAGGCCAAAAGCAGAGCTCGGAAATTGAAGTCAAGTTTTCTAAATAAAATATTCTTGTTGCATAATGGATGTTGAGGCGTATTTTCTGGCAGATGTTTCGCAACTCTTGGTCAAAAATTGTATATTACTGATACTTGAGAGAATACTGAAGAAAAGATTAGAGACCAAAATCAGTTAAAATTTCCTAAAATGGCAAGCAATATGCCATTGTGGTTAAATGAAGCCAATCATTCATTCACAAGATTTATGATTCTGAGATTTATAATGTGTCCACTTATTTTTGGCCTGATTTAACATCCTGTTACTATATAATCAGATGCAAAAATAATATGATATTTGAACCAAGAGAGGCAAATCCTCAAAACTGCCAGGAACTAAGGCACGTGGAGATATTGTGCTCTTGTTAAAAGAGAATTGAAGAGACATCATTAGTGAATAAAATTATAAAAAAATCGATTCAGTAGAAAAAAAAATTAGCCAAAGATATAACTAAATTTACAACTCATTAAGTTTTTCAGTGTTGTATTTAAGAAAAACTGTGAGTGTATGTGTGAGTGTGTATGTACGAAACATATCGAATTTATTTCAAACTCATTTGGTTTGGAAGATATTGTAGATTGGACATAGCCTAATATTGTATTCTTATATATTAACATATATGTATGTTAAGAATTTTTCTATCTCACTCCTTAAAAGGAGGGTAATAAGCAGAGGATTTAATTTAATCTCTGAGTTTATTTATGTGCATATTTGTGCATGTCTCTTGGTTTATTTTATTTAATATTTGTTGTTATTTTAGTGATAAATCACTCATTTATGCTCATTTCAAAATTTTATTACATGATTAGTTTTGTTGTTTTAATATACAATTTAGTTGTTCTTCCTTCTTTTAAATTTCCTTCTCTATTTTCTTATTGTCTTGTGTCAAACTCCTTAAGATGTGTTAGTCAACGTATCAACAAAAACAAACAAGAAATCTATATACGATTATGCCGAATCTTCAATACCCTCCACCACAAATGCGTGTGAAGAAAATTTTTTATGCTTCGAATATACGCACTTACACATATACTTACAAACATACATATACAGTGTAATATTATGGTAAAATTTCATTATAGTGTGTCGATTCATAATTGATAATTTTACGAAAGTTTATTTAATGGAACTAAGTGGTTGCCTCAGATATCGATCTATATCTTGTAATATACTGAACCGATTTTGCTGGGTTTAAATGGAAAACTTTTCAGGACTACAGCAAATACTCGAAACAAATTTCATTGAGCTCTGATAATTATTGTGGATGTGAGCGTGCCAACAACAGATAGACGGGCAGTTACACAGACAGACAGACGGAAATAGCTAAATTAACTAAGATTTTGATTTGATGCTAGAATATATTTATACATTATGGGGTCTGAGATGTGTCTTCTTAGCGTTACATACGGAATGACATAGTTATTATACCCTCATCATTATTTGTGACAATTATCGTCTTTATTGTTATTTTAGTCCATTATTATTTATCAATTCCATATGTTTTAAGTTCTGTAGGGAATTTTTAAATAAATTTTTTTTGCGTATGTGCGTAATATTGTGAACTTCTCTGAGTGTGTGTTTGTGTGTGTGAGTGTTTATGTGTG
Source organism: Cochliomyia hominivorax (assembly GCA_004302925.2). Lineage (NCBI taxonomy): Eukaryota > Metazoa > Arthropoda > Insecta > Diptera > Calliphoridae > Cochliomyia > Cochliomyia hominivorax. The sequence goes on from PYHX02000158.1 coordinate 45,769,704, forward strand.
GGTAGAAAAAAAAACGGCCAAAGTAAATTTTGTAGTTTTTGTTTACTTTTTCTATTTTAGTTGTGTGATTTATTTTCAAGTCGTAACTTCACTTCAGTTCGTTAAAATAACACAAGAAGGTTAATAACTTTTAACTACACAAAATATCGCAAAAATTATTGAAAAAAATTATTATTTAATTTTTTTCTTTTATTTTTTTGAATATTAAATTAACTTCCAAGTGATTTGTAATAAATTTTAATTTTGTTGATATAAAAAAAATAATAAATAAAGAATATTGAAAATAAGTTTTTACGTGATTTGTGTTCCAGTGTTGAAAAAAAATATGGAAGTGGTTAAAATAGTTGTACACCCAAAGAAAAGAGATGGTAAGAAATAGTTAAAAATGATTATTTTCAAAAAATTAACAAAAGAACGTGAAATTCATTTGACAGAATTTAAAAATTAAGTGGATAAATATAAGTGAAATTTCTGATCAAAAAGAAAAAAATGAGAGTTTTATTGAAAATTTTAAATTATTTATTGAAAAATTGAAAAAAAAAATAATAATAATAATTATAATAAAGGAGAATCTTAGAATTCCTACAACATTATATTTATATAACCATTTTATATACACTCGTAAATTAGCAAGAGAGATATTCTGCCAAGATCTACTATATAAAACAGTTTTACGAACTTCATGTCCAAAACGATCCTCCAAAGTAAAGAATACTGGAAAGGAAATTATAATGTGATCCTCTTATTTTTTCTGTTTTATATAAATCTTAACTGTATTATCGCAAAACTAGCATTTCGGAAAATGTATATACTTTTCGAAAAAGTGTAGCCATTTAATGGGCATTACGATCATTTAAGGTTAAAAGTAGGTTTTTTTCTAAAAAAAAAAAATTTAATTTTCAACAAAATTTTTTTGTTTGACGAAATTTAAACAAAAATTTTCTTTGGATTACAAATTTCCTCATTAACAAAAATATATTTTGAAAATAATTTATTCTATGGAAAAATGTCAAACAAAACAAAAAAAAGTAAGGATGTTAAAGTTGGTCGGGACCAACTTCGTAGTTACGAATAGGCAAATAGACGGATGGACAGGCATCGTACTCATAATCAGAAAGTGATTATGAGTATAACGCCATTTTTTCTGTATGTTACAAACATCACCACAAACACATAATATAACAATCACCAATAGTGGTGTAGAGTATAAAAGTTCTCTCCAATGGTCATTTACACTCCAAATTTCCTTTAGAAAAAATAATAATTTATCCTTAACATTTTTTTTAATATAATTTTTTGTGACAATTATCTCTTAAACATTTTTTTCATATGGCAATTTTCTCTTCAAAAATTATGTTAATGACAAGGATTTATTGTGATATTTGTAAATCGGAAGAATTTTCTAAAAATTTCGCATAAATTTTATCTTTATATAAAAGTTATCGTAAATTTGGTCTCAATAGAAAATTTATTGTAAAATTTCTCTTAATAGAAAATTTATCGTAAGTTTCTCTTAGAGAAAATTTATTGTACATTTTCTTTTAGAAAATTTTTTCGCAAATTTTCTCCTAAATAAAATTTTATCGTAAATTTTTTCTTTATAAAAAACTTATCGTAAATTTTCTCTTTATAGAAAATTTATTGTAAATTTTCTCTTAATAGAGAATTGATCGTAAATTTTCTTCTAGAAAATTTATCGCAAATTTTTTTCTAATACAATTTCATTTTCTTTATAGAAAATTGTGTTTTAAATTTTTTTGAAAAAATTTAAATGTAATTTTATCGTAAATTTTCCCTTTATAGAAAATTTTGTTGTAATTTTTTTCGAAATTTAAATTTTCTTTTAATAGATAAAGTGTTCTAAATTTTCTCTTAAGAGAAAATAAATCGTAAATTTTTTCGAAAATAAAAAAATTTATCATAAATATTCTCTTAATAGAAAATTTTCCGTAAATTCACGTTCCATTAAAAAAATATCCCATTTTCCTTTTCATAAAAATTATCATAAATTTTCTTTCATTTTGCTAAAACACTACTATTAACGTTTGAAATGAAAATACTTGAGTACATGACGATTTCTTGCTTAAAACCCTTAATAAGAGTCGTTACTAATTATAAATCTTTTCAACTAGTTTTTTTTTATATTCATTATTCTAAGTAACTACAAATCATTTCTTTCTATATTCATTTACATATAAACACTGAAAAAAATTGTAAAAAATTAGAAATTTTTATTTTAATTTATTTGAGATATTTTTACAAATAGTTTGTGTTATTAACAAACAATTTAATGAATTCTAATTAATTGATTTAATTAATTGAAAATGAAACAAAATTTGAGGGATTCAATTATTTACTTCCTTTGAATTTTCATAATTTTTCTTTAAGTGTATTTATTTCATCGCTTTTTCTTACAATTTGGTCATAATATTTACTTCTTTTAAAAGACTCTTGTCTTGTGATTGTCTACAATTTTTTTTATTTTTTGTAAAAAGATTTTATAAACAATTAATTGTTTATATTTGCATTTTTAATGGGATTTTTATTTATTTCTGACATTTGCTTTTTTCTCTCTCTTTTCTCTCTTTTTTTTGCTGAAATGTGAAAAAATAAACCAAATATTTATGTTTTGGCTCTTAAAAGTAGCAAAAACTGCTGAAACACTTAAAAATGATGGATAAGATACTTTATTTCTTCTTCTTTTACTGATTGAAATACTTGATTATATAAAGAACAAAATCCAGAAAAAAACTTAAATAAATCAAGTAAAAATGCTTTATTCAGCTGAGTCGAATCTTCGATACCCTCCACCACTAATATTATGTAAAAAATTATATGATTTGAAGTTATTGCACCAAAAAAAAACTTATTATTCGTTTAACAGCTTAAACGCCGTTTACGGAAAAAGGTCCTTGTTAGAACATATTGACATATTCTGAAATTTCCTATAAATATTGTCATCGAACTTATGCCGAAGTTAAAGAAGTACTTTTTCGTAAATTTGAGGTTGTATCTGATATCGGGCTATAACTTTTTCTGCTAATGAACTGATATAACTATTTTTAAATAGGGAACTGCTGAGGACAATAACAAATATTTTGGCAAAATTTTCTTTGAATTTGGAGAATGTTTTCAAGAGACAGGAGGACATAGCAAATCGGCTTAGATTTTGATATAATACAAGAATGTATGTATACTTTATGAGGTCTGAAATGCACATGGAATGACGAAGTTAATATACCCTCATCACCACTTGTGATGGTGGAGGGTATAAAAATTAACATCTAAAATAATGTGATGATTTTTAATGAGTCATTTAATATTTGGGTTGAAATTAAAGTCTATTTTTTTAAATTCAACTTTTATATCCGTAAATGAAGACAAGAATTTTAAGTAGTTAAACAAATAACGAGTTATATAATTAAATTGACCGAAATTCTTTATCACGGTTTTTGTTCATATTTTTGCCAAAATAATTAAATCGTTTTTTAGTGTAGAACATTTTATTTTAAAATTTCTTTCTTTCTTTCTAGAATTAATGTCTCGATAATTCGATTTAGTTTAAAACTCACTGTCTTCAACTTTTTGCAACACTTCAAAGAACAAAAGATTTTATTTCTCTTTTCGATTTCGAACAGTAATTTGTTCGAAAAAAGTCCAAAAATTTAGGTCAAAACAACTGATTGTTGCAGAAAAAAATTCTTCTTTCTTCTTTTGTTTCATGAAAATGAAATTATTTGGTAAACAACAGTAACAACAACTACAATGAAAAATTCACCAGCCATGCAACATAAAGCAACCAGAACTACAACAAAAACAAATCAAAACGTAAATAAACTTTAGATACAACAACAATGAAAAAAATATGACATCAAAAGCATTAACCCATAATCAGGTTAAATAACAACAACAACAACAACAACAACAACAACAAAAATAAGTAAATAAAAACAACATTTTGAAAACAAGAACAACAACACGAACAACACCAATTAGTAACAAAGACTCAACGACATAATCATTATTAAAAATCACTTTAATTTAAGATTCATGTGTGTATTTGTACTCAGAATTCTTCCGAAACCTCCAAAAATTGAAAAACAAATGTAAACAACAATTTTTCAGACCCAATTTCAAGTTAAATAACGCATGCGTCACTCTATAAATTAAAGTTTAAACTGAAAACGACTATAACTACAAAAACAAAAGAAATATCTTTCACTGTTTTGATTTTAAATGTTTATTTAAATTTAAGTTTGAAAATACATAAAACGATAAGTATGGGTATTAAGGGCAAATTAGAGTACCTGAAGAAGAGGTACTTTTATAATTCATATGACATTTAGTACTTATAGGGAATTTGGCGATAAATATTTTATTCAGAGGAAATTTATCACAAAATGTCTATTAAAAATAAATTTTCGTTAAATTTTCTATTAAGAAATTGACGATTAATTCTCTCTGTAAAAGAAATTTATGTTACAATTTTTATTAATTAGAATTTAATAAGAATTTTCTATTTCGAGAAAATTTACGATATTTTAGAAGAAATTGACAATTTGTTTATATTTGAAGGTGAAATTTACGATAATATTGTTGTCAAGAAGAAAGTTGAAATAAATCTTCTGTATGGAAGAAATTCATTAGGAAATTTACGATACATTTTTGATAAGAAAGAAATTTACTATAAAATTTCTATTTGGGAAAATTTACGATATATTATAGGAAATTCACAATTTTTTTATGTTTTAAGGAGAAATTTACTATAATATGGTTATTAAGGAATTTACGATAAATTTTCAATCAAAAGGAAATTTACGATAAATTTTCAATCAAGAGGAAATTTACGATAAATTTTCAATCAATAGAAAATTATCCATAATTTATCAATTAATTACAATAAATTTTCTATTACGGCAAAGTTTACGATAAATTCGATAAATTCTTAATTTATATAAAAATTTCAATGAATTCGATTTATACAAAATTTTCAGTAAATTCTTTATTTATAAAAAATTTTTAATAAATTCTCGATTTATAGAAATATTTCTTTAAATTCTCAATTTATTGAAAAAATGAATGAAATCAAGATGAAAAAAGCATCTAATTCTCGATTAATGGAACATATTCGATAAATTCTCGATTTATAGAAAGTTTCCTACAAATTTTCGATCAATAGAAAATTTTCGATAAATTCTTAAAAATCTTTATTAAGAGATTTTTGACAAATTTCCGAGGCGCTTTATATAGTGAATTTCCAATCGTACTTATTTCAAGCATTTTAGTACTTTTTGGTTTTCATTCTTTCCATCTCTGATAAGTACTTATATCTGAAAGTGCGTTTAAAGTATTTTTTATTATATTTCTAACTAAATTCTATTTAGCATAATTATAGTTATTTTACCAAAAAATAGCAACAACAACAAGACCACAACAGCTGTATTTATTTACTTGGGTCTCCACCACAAGTTTTACTTTGTCATTCATTATGTTTATTTACTTTGTCATTCATTATGTAACACTTAGGAGGAATCATCTCAAACCCCAAATCTAACATGATTTAACTATTTCCCTCGGTCTGATGTTGGTACGCTCACATCCAGAATAATTTACAAAGCTCAATGAAATATGTCCTGATTATTATTTGCTGTTCTCAAAAGTTCCCTAATTAAAACAAGAAAAATCGGTTCAATATATTAAAAGATATAGACCGATATCTGAGGCAACCTTTAGGTTCAAGCGATGAACTTTATATAATGTATACGTTTGTGAGTGTGTATGTATGAATGAATTTATGCTGAAGGGTATTGAAGATTCGGCATAGCCGAATGTAGCATCGTACTTGTTTTTCTTAAATTTCTTTATTTTTCTTTTAGGAGATTTGTACTAAATAAGCGATAAGCCATTATTGACATTAGCACGCTTTTTTTCTTGTCGTCTTTTTTCTAAAGAAGTAAAAATTACAATAAAATTAAGAACAACAAAAAAATGTTTTATAAACATAAAATTTATAACAAAATCTTAGTCATCTGCAGAAAAAGATCTTAAACAATAAAAAATTTACCTTAAAACTCCGGTTCTTGTTTATTTAATTTAAAAATGAACGTGTGTTTTGATTTGTTAATTCTTTTTTTAATAAAAAAAATACAATTTCCGGTTTTTTATAAAAACTGAAACAAAAGAATGACTTTATTTTTGTTGCCAAAACAAGAGAGATTAAAGAAAAGTGACTTAATTTTGAAATGACCAACATTTAAGATGAACAAAAAAGAGTTAAATAAAATAAAAGTGGATAGAATTTCTTATAAAAAGTAAAAATTTGTGAAAGGAGTTGGTGAATGCAATGAAATGAAAGCAAATTTGTGATCAATAATTGATTTTTAAAACGAATCAATAATTTCTCGATTTAGAGAAAATTCTCGATTAATTATTAATTTATAGAAAATTTTCGAGAAAATCCCGATTTATAGAAAATGTTCGACAAATTCCCGATTTATAGAAAATTTTCGATAAATTCCCGATTTATAGAAAATGTTCGATAAATTCTCGATATATAGAAAATTTTCGATAAATTCCCGATTTATAGAAAATAATCGATAAATTCCCGATTTATAGAATATAATCGATAAATTCCCGATTTATAGAAAATATTCGATAAATTCCCCATTTATAGAAAATTTTCGATAAATTCCCGATTTATGGAAAAATTTCGATAAATTCCCGATTTATGGAAAAATTTCGATAAATTCCCGATTTATGGAAAAATTTCGATAAATTCCCGATTTATGGAAAAATTTCGATAAATTCCCGATTTATGGAAAAATTTCGATAAATTCCCGATTTATGGAAAAATATCGATAAATTCCCGATTTATAGAAAATTTTCGATAAATTCCCGATTTATAGAAAATTTTCGATAAATTCCCGATTTATAGAAAATTTTCGATAAATTCCCGATTTATAGAAAATTTTCGATAAATTCCCGATTTATAGAAAATTTTCGATAAATTCCTGATTTATAGAAAATTTTCGATAAATTCCCTATTTATAGAAAATTTGTTGTCAAATTCCCAATTTATACAGTATTTTCGATAAATTCCCGATAAATTGAATATTTTCGAAAAAAATATATATTATATTTCTTCCACTTAAGAAATATAATTTGGTGAAGAATTATAGTTTTCAGAATATTTTTTTTTTCAAAATTTGTTTTTCATGACCGCTATCAAATCTCCATCTTCCTTTAATGTCTTTTTAGAACAATTAAACTGTAATAATGATAAATCGTTGAATTCAAGTACCTTTTTTTGTAAAACCAAAAGTGTTATACGTTATCTCCTAAAAGTAATCTTATTTGACAATTAACAACTATTTTGATGATAATTTTCATTAATGCAACATTTTCACATACACACAAACTAATTCCTCTAAATCTAAGATTTTTCTCTACAAGACACAAAAACAATTTAATCTATAATAATGAATGCATTTAATGTGTTTTGAAGAATAAAACAAACATCTAACAAATGCTGCAGCAGTAGCTGGCGGCCGCATTTTGTGGCAGCAACAGCAACAACAATAACAACAAAAAAGGAAGCAATCTCTTTCAAAAGGCCAATGAACGTTTATTAGATGAAGAATAACAAAAAAACTAAAAAACGTAAATTGGAATAAGAAGAAGCAACAAGAGACTAAACAAAAACAAAAAAGAAAGAAGCCAAGAATCTAGAAAATAGGAAAAAAAGTATCAAACGTGTTGCAACATAAGAAATGACTAATAGACAGCTGGTTTTGGTACTATAAATTGCTCCGTTTGTTCCTAAAGTGCTGGTGTGTACATAGAAGAAGAGATGAGTTGGTGATGATGAAGATGATGTTTAGTTTTCTAAGGAAATTGGAGTAAAATTTTAATTGGTCCCCACAATGACCCTTAACACACTCACATACTCGCACACACACACACACATTCACGCACACTTTCTTTTTATGAGTTGTTGTTGCTGCTGCTGCAGCAGATTAATGAAAAACAGATACAAATAAATATTATGGCGACACATGATGTGTTGTTTGTGGCATGATGACGGTTCCTCTTCATCTTATTATTATTATTTTTATTAAATGATGAATTTTCATAGGAAATATTTAATTTTCATTTTTAAGTTCTTTACTTTTTCATTTTGGAGTTTTTGTTTTTCTTGTTTTTTTTTTCAAAAAGAACCATATAATTTGGCGGTGAAGTTTGATATAGTGTATGTGTGTGTGTGTCCGTTTGTTGCATGATTTAATTCTTTTTTATTTTTATTTAATTTTTATAGCACTTTAATCATTATTTGGATGAATTTTGCTGTTTGTGTTGTTTTGCCGCCACAAAACATCCCCAGAAAATATTTCATGATCAATTTAAAAAGATTTCCATAATTATGTGTTGAACACATTTTCAAGAAAAGTTTTTTGCTTTTTGGTCTTTTTGTTTTTTTTTTTCTATTTAAATTTTCTATTTAAAAAATGTTTGAAAAGGGAAGATAAAACAAAATCGTTTATTTATTACATAAACTGTTTTGAGATATTATGACAAGAATAATAATCATAAATAAAATATTTTCATAAATAGAGAACTTAACGAAAGAATTCTGTGAATGTGAATCTATCGAGAATTTAAAAAATTTCCGAAAATTTAGAATTTTTCCAAAATTATATAATATATCAATTAGGAATTTCTCGAAAATTTTCTATAAATTAAGAATTTCTTGAAAATTTTCTATAAATAGAGAATTTTTCGAAAAATTTTCTATAAATAGAGAATTTTTGGAAATTTTCCTGTTAATTGAGAATTTTCCAAAAATTTTCTATAATAGAAAATTTTTGGAAAATTGTTTATAAATTGAGAGTTTTTAAAAATTTTCTATAAATTGAGAAATTAGAAAATTTTTTATAAATAGAGAATTTTTTGAAAATTTTTTATAAATAGAAAATTTTTCGAAAATTTACTATAAATAGAGAATTTTTCGAAAATTTTATAAAAAAAATAGAATTTCGAAAATTTTCTATAAATCGAGAATTTCGAAAATTTTCTATAAATTTTCTATAAATTGAGAATTTCGAAAATTTTCTATAAATTGAGAATTTTGTGTAAATTTTCTATAAATAGATAATTTTTCGAAAATTTTCTATAAATAGAGTTTTTTCGAAAATCTTCTGTAAATAAAGAATTTTTTGAAAAAAAATTATAATTTTTCTATAAATACAGTACTTTTAGAACATTTTCTATAAATAGAGAATTTTTCAAAGAATTTCTAGAAATAGAGAATTTCTCGAAAACTTTCTATAAATTGAGAATTTTTCGAAAATTTTCTATAAATTGAGAATTTTTCCAAAATTTTCTATGAATTAAAAATTTCTCGAAAATTTTCTACGAATTAAAAATTTCTCGAAAATTTTCTATAAATTTAGAATTTCTTGAAAATTTTCTGTAAATTAATAATTTATCGCGAATTTTCTCTCGATCCAGAATTTATTGAGAACTTTCTCTAGGTCAAGACTTCATCGAAAATTTGATATAAATGGATTATTTATGGAAAATTTTCTTGAAATTGGGAGTTTATCAAAAATTTTCTATAAATAGAGAATTTATCGAAATTTTCTGGAAATTTTTGTTTCTGCTCTTTTTTGTCCATCACTGTATGTACTTTATAATTATTATCGCACTTTATTTTTTTCTGCAAAATTTAAAAATGTGTCATTTTAACATTTATGTCCAAGAACATTCGAAATGTTTTATTAAAAATATAAGAAAATTTATTTCCGATTTATTATTTTAGTTAAATTCTTTAGTTTATTTTTATTTATTTTTATAATAAATTTTCCATTTAATTTAATGACGAAAACCGTAAAAACGAAAAAAGTAGAAATTTAAAATATTTTTATTTCGAGAAAAAAAGAATCGTAAAAAATAAATAATTTAATTATCGTAAAAACTAATGTGTATGTATATATATGTGTGTGTGTGTTTCTTTTTTATTGCATTTCTATCTCTTCGAATTTTTTTCTTTCTTTCTTTTATTTCTAATTTTCATTTAAAATATTATTTATTTAGTAATAAAAACCAATAGAAATGGTGACAAAGAGTTCAGTCAAAAGGTTATTACAATATCGTAAATGGTCATATTGTTTCGAGTCTTTTTCTATTAATAGAAATTGAAAATATAAAAAGAAGACATTAAATTAATATTTATGATTAAATTTAATGCAAAAAGACATTAAAAAGTCAAACAAAGGAATTTTAAAGGAAGAAATAAACGTTAATTAATTGAATCAATTAAAAAATTCAAGAAAAGTTAGAATATTTATGAGCTGGAAAATTTAAAGAAAATCTTTTTCAATAAAATAAATAAATTAATAAATTTTTTTAATTAAAAATTTATCGAACCACAGTTTTGGACTTCTTGTTGAAGAGCTCTATATCTCCCCACTAGCCTTAGCTCCGGGCAGTTTAGGGGATTTGACTCTCTTAATTCAAATATCACATTACCGCTGTAACAATCCTGTTCAACAGGTTTTTTAGTCCTTACGCATTACATCTTTCCACAAGACCAACCAAATCATTAATTGTAATGTTACTTTGATTACCAGGGACATAGTTAATATGTGAGCAAAGTTATAATGAGTGATGTACTAGAGTCCATCTCCATTTAAAATCTGCAACATTTTTGGACAACTTTTTATGCTCATCAATTCTTCTTTAACAAGATCCCAATATCTTTTCATTTTCCTTGGCTCCAGGCAGTTTTGAGGATTTCCCTTTCTTGGTACAAATACCACATTGTTGTTCTTGTACCACTAAAGGGCTTGTTTACTATAGCGACATGATGCCAAGTCAGGCCAAATATAATAAGTATAATGTAAACATTAATTGATGTAAATTGATTTAAAATTTGTAACTAACGATGGGCTTCGTTTGCCGCAACTGTATATTGGAAAATGTTGAATGCTTTTGGGCCCTAAACATTTCATCAGCATTCCCTCGATTTTTGACCAGGAAGTCGCGAAAAATCTTCCAAAACGTCAGCTTTGTAATTCAGAATATTTTTTATTTTCGAAAACTTGACTGCGTGCTCCGTTTTTGGCCCCTAAATTTTTAGTATCGTTGCTGCCTGAAACTTTTTTTTAGCATTAACTTTTCGTACCAAGTAATCCGAGCTCTGAGCTAATCGCGCTTGTGCACCATTATGTTTCGAAGTGATTTAAAAGATCTGTTCAATATAAAACTGATAAAGAAGTTAAAAAATTTTACTTTAGTAAATATAAATTCTTCACTTAATATCAAATAAAATATTATGATTTTTTTAAGAAATCTAAACTCCTAAATTATGACCCCGAAAAAGTGATTTTAGTGTATTCCAAAAAATATATATAAAAATGATTAATGATCATAATTTTACTAAAAGTATTTGACACTTACTTCAGTAGATGGGACTTGAAATATTTTTCGAATTTCAAGAGGTCATTTGGAAATTCTAGACAAATAATATTTCAAACAAAACCAGATTCTTAAGTCTTAAGCTGATCACAATGAAGACAAATTAATGACAAAGCAGCAGTCAATTTTCTTACGTGTTTGTCTTCACTTTGACAAAAAATACTGAGATCACTAATAAAATCGAAACGATCGTCATAAAATACTAGAAATATTGGGAGAACATTTCTCTACATAAATTTCTGAAATAGAGAAAAAATAAACCCTTAAAAAAAAAAAAAAAACAATTAATAAATAAAAAATTACTTATGATCATTGATCAATTTGAAAAAAAAGTATCTAAACAATCACATTGACATTAAGAGGGTTCTTTTGGGTCTTTTGTGAAATACATTTCAATAAAGAAATGATCGTATGAAAGAGAACTGTTTGGGTATGATCGTGATGATTAAGAAAATGAATTTATTGTTGTTTTTTTTTTTTTTTTTTTTTTTTGTTAACAATTGTTTTGTTGTTTTTAATTTTATCTTTTTTTTAGGATTTTCAATGATTTGGAAAATTATGTTTCTTTGGAAAACCACAAAATCATTTAGGTTATTTTCTCAATATGTATTTTGTTTAACACGATATCAATTAAAGGCATTTATAATCATTAGAAATGCTAATTTATTTTTATTTAACAAAAAAAAAAGAGAGAGCAAAAAACGTTAAAAAATGAAATATAACAAAAAGTCACGAATTTTATTTGAAATGAATAATAATTTATGAACAAATTATGATATTTAAGCTTTTCAAAACGGCTTAAAAAATGTTTAGTAAAATAGTAAGTTTTGAAATTGTTTTTAGCGGCTTAAAGTTATTATCCTCTTTTTACACAAAATTTAATAATTTCCATCAAAAAGGAGTTATCAGATTTCAAGAGAACCTGTTTAAATAATGAAACTGTAAACTCTTTTTTTGTAGAAATTAATAAAAAGAGAAATAATTTTTTAACGAGATCTTACAAGTGTAAGTGATCATAACACTGTAACGGAAACAAGTCAACAGAAAAATTATTAAAGACCTCAAAATTCTCTCATTTCATAAGAAAACAATTTCTCATCAGAATTATCTAATTAACATTTTAATGATCTCAAGTGCTGCAAGAACAAAAAGTGATCACAACTTGAAATTTTTGAGGAGTGAGTTCAGTTTTAAAGTTATAGTGTTAATTACTTTTGTGATACAATTTTGAACCTTTTTTCGGAAACCCTTCTATTTATGCGTTTATTTCTGTCACTAACTAAGTAGTCCATCTCTTATTAAAATTTTTAACTCATTGCTTCTTTAACAAGAGTTCAATATCTCTCCATTGTCTCTCTTTGCACAAATGTCACATTACTGTTCTTGTTCCACTCAAGGGCTTGTTTATCATAGTGACAGGATGCCAAGTCAGGTCAATAATAAATTGGACACATTATGCAGCCCTTTCTTTAAACATCTCACGATGTAAATTTCGGTGTTTATAGTGCCATACCAAGAACTTTTTGGGACATTTTTGACTGCTTTTAGGTTCTAAACTTTCCTCCAACTTTCCCTCGACCATCAGCAAACATAAAGTTGCAAAAAATCTGCTAGAACATACGTTTCGTCATCCATTATGCTGCAAAAATATTTTCTTAGGAAACTTGACTTCAACTTCCGTGCTCTGTTTTGAGTCTCTACACTTTGTAGCTTTAACGTTTCGTACTAAATAGTTTGAACACAGAGCACTGGGCTGCTTCCTTTTCACTGGATGTGTTGGGAGCTCTTGGAAATGCTTTCTATTTTTTGACTTTAGAAACATTATGTGGACAAATCCATTCTACCTGAATGAACAAGTTCCCCTGGTTATGTTTAATAATAGTTTGACGTCAGACCTTTGAATGCTTGCCTAACTTTTCATAGGATCAAGTTGGATTTTGTTGAAATATTTAGTAACTTTTGTACTCTCTTTCTTCTGGTCACAGATTTTAAACAGAATAACAATATATGATATTAATTATAATTATAACTGACAAAAAATCAACTAATACTTGGGTTAAAAGCTTTCATAAAAATACGCGTGTTAAGCGTTTTCCGATCTCACTCCATATTTCTTTAAAGAGATCTTAGATACATATGCGTGTGATCATAATATTGCAAGTGCAAGAGGTCAATATACAATTATTCATTATAATTATCAATTTAACGATCTTAAGTGCTGCAAGATCGAAAATTAAGTTCAGTGATCATAAGTCCATATTTTTATGTTTTCGAACAACTAAATTCTTGCTCACCCTCTCAAGTGTTTCTTATTCTTATATTCCTACACTTAATTGATTAACACACTTGATCAGTTTCTTTCTTCTCTCTCTCTCTCTCTCTCTCTCTCCTCATCACATAACTTTCAAAATCGCTCAAATTCAAAACAAATCCACTACACACAGTGAATACTTCTTGGAAGACCACCTCTTAAGTATCAATACCAGAAAAAAAGTCAAGTCAATTGATATGAAATACTTTTGACAAATATTGACATAAAAGTAATTTAATACTCCCATTTTAGATCAGAATTAAAGAAATAATAATAATAATAATAGAATGGTCGATTAAAATCATACAAATATTGTAAATGGACTTGTATTTATTTACACAAGTTTGTGTGTAAATAAACACAAACACATATAAACTTAATATGAAAATCAATTGAAGAAAAGTGTAAATAATAAAAAGTCAAAAAGTAAAAAAGAAGAAATCATTAATAAAATTTTTAATGATCTGATACGATCGAACGCTTCATTGATAATGATGAGTCATTTTCCTTTGATGCACTTCGAATGTGAAGATCACCAGTCTAGTTTCTTTTAGTAAATCTCATATTCACAAGTAATGCAAACGTGTCCATGACTTTAAGAATGCAGTTGAAATGGCTTCATTTCAACTGCATTTATTTATTATTTACAGTTTTATGGACTGAATAAGAATTGAATAAAATAGAAAAGAATATTTTAATGAAAATTGTATAAAAATACATTAATTCTGGTGATCTCACTCCGGGAAAGTGTTGCTACAGTCCGCTAAAAGTGCAAATTCTAAGCAATATTTCAGATTTTACATTTCGTTATTTGGATCGCCAAAACAAGCAATTTTCTGATCGTTGGTTTGCGCAATTCAATAGTGCGTCTTTGATGCTAAAAACAAGAAGACGGCTGATCAGCAGAAAGAGTTGGAAGACGTTTGAATTTCTCGAACTTTACTCGACAACGATCGTTATCTAAAACAAGAACAACTTGCATTGAAATTGAAATTGTCATTTTAAATTTAAAGCAAGGAAATTGGGACTCATATGAATTGCAACCGAGAGGCATTTGCATGTCGGAAACAAGACATATTTACAATAAGTTCAGCCAACAAGACGAAATATCCATGATGTGATAGTAATGCAACGTGTTTCACTGCATCAGAAGCTTTGTATTATGAGCTGTTTAAAACAGGTCAGGGATTGCAAAAGGCATTAAGCGATAGCAAATGCTTAATTTGAAAGGACAATCAATGAAAAAAGTCCTGAGTATTCGTCAGAAATAGAGCGATATTTTGATTACTGGGCATGAAATTGGCTAACGCATCTGAATTAATTCCAATTGAAAAAAATTCAAAAAAATAATACTGCCTCAACCGGATCCAACATTACGTAAATTAAAAAATCTATTGTTTTTAAAGAAGCTCTGCTTTTCTGGCAAATTCCTAATATAGTTACGATCATTTTTAGAGTGCCTGTCGGAAGCGTTAATAGTTTGAAAGGACATCATAACCTTTAGATGGGTTTTGATTTTTCTTTTTTCACTGTGCCGAGAGACTAAGTTTGTCAGAAATTTCTTCTTCTCAGATATGGTTTAGTCATATCTAAAGATTTATTTTCTTTGGATTTAAAGGCATTCAGATCAATGGTATTCGTTTGGACTAGAATATACTTTTTCAGTTGAGATCGTTTTCTTTGTTATTAATATCAATAACTGATATCAGCCCATAACCTAGAGTGTGGGATCTAAGGGAACCAAACGTGACATTCATTAGAGAATCCTAAAGTTTTATCCACAATCGCTCTTTGTGCAGGAGCAGATGCTTTTTAATATCTCATTTATTTATTATATTTATTGATAAATATTTATGCGACTCAAAATTTATTAAAATTTCTTACTTTTTCTTTTAGTTTGTAAAGAATGGCTTGTACGGGAAGATGGTGCTTTGGCCTATAAACTACAATCGCAAGAGAGTAAGTTTTTCTTAAACAAAAATATCAAATTCTATAATAAAATTCCTGTTTTACGAATTTCAGTTAACGATTTCTATAAAGGAAATCGTACACGTAATGCTGTAGTAAGAGAAGATTTTCCTACAGCTCTACAAGAGCAAATCAAAGAAAAAGAGACAGCTGAAAAGCAAGCAGAAGCTTACAGAAGAAAATTAAGGGAACAGTAAGTTTGCCAAGATAAATTCTTTTACGAAAATTAATAATCACAAAAAATTCCTTTAACAAATAGGGAGGAACATGACAAAAGAGTGGCCAAAGAAATAGCGGATAAGTTAGAAAGAGATTTACAAGAGCAAAAATTGAGAGAACTTAAGGAGAGTGAAAAAATAGCACAACAAATGCAGGTTCGTAAATTTTCTTTGGTAAACAAATTAACTAAAAGTAAAATGATTTCTTTTTATGATTCAGGAAATTTATGTTAATTTACCACCAGTACCACCGCCCTCTGCCAGGGATAAATCAAATAAGGTACCACCTCCTAGACCAGCCAAAAGCTCAACTTTACAACAGCAAAATCATCATTCTCAACAACAACAACAACAACCTATATCTCCCAATGGTTATCGTAATCCAAACAATCCACCATTTCCTATTCTTTTACAACAACATCATTTCTCCAATACCGATGGTTATGTAGGTTTAGCTTTACAGGCTACTCCGGCTCAACAACAACGTAATCACCATCATAGTGCTCAACAAAGATCTCCCTCAAACAATATGAATCATATAGTGGTAGGTGGTGGTGATAATATATCACCAACACAGCTACAACACCATTCATCTACTTCATATCGCCCTGGCTTATTTGAATCATCTTCATCAGCTTCGATCGCCTCATCATCATCGAATGCCTCAAATGTTGGCAGACGTCAGAATGTATTTGATACTCAATTAAACATGAATACAAGTTTTAATTTACCACCCCCTTTAACACCCAATTCGCCACTTACACCTCTCACACCCAAAACCCCAACACATGCATTTATGCACACACCACCACCATTGCCACCAAATCATCCAACAACCCTAACACCACCCACACCATCATCACTTGTTCACTCATCTGCACAACAACAACATCCAGATATTGAGGAAATTATAGAATATTCAGATGTAGCTGATAGTATAAGACGTTATGATATTAAAAATTCCTTAGATACACCAGATTCATTAGATCTACATCATACAACCACACCAACATCATCATCATCATCATCCTCACCTGCACACCATTATAATAATAATCATCAGGGTGCTGGTGCTAGAATTAATCGTCTTATGTCTCCATCTAATGAAAATCTTTTAAAAAATGATCATAAATTTCAGAAATTATCACCCGAAAAATATGATCAAATGGTGGGCAATATGAATGGATTAACAAATGGTGTAGCTGGAGCAGTTGGTGGTAGTGGTGCCACCACTTCCTCAGCTGCTGTTGCCAAAGAACGTCAAATGCAAGAACATGCTGATGATATAGAACTTTATGTTGATCCTTGTGATTATGCGAGTTTAAAGGAGATCGGTTTGCCAATGCAGGAGATCAAAGAGATGAGTGCCAAAATGAAACAGGAACAAAAAGATGCTGTAAGTGAATTTGAGTAATGTTTAAGATATTCTTCTTCTTTACATATTTGTTTAACATATTTCAGTTATTGGCTCGTCGTTTACAAGAATTGGAAGTACACGATGGCATGTCCTTGGAGGAGAGAGATCGTATGTTGGCCATAGAGGCCCAAGATAAAGAATTAGCCAAAATGTTGCAAGAAAGAGTAAGTTTTAATTTAATATATTTATATCAATCAGAAATACTCATTTGCTGGGAAATCCATAGCTATTTCAATGATCATGCATAATTCTCAGTACGGAAATTGAATTTTAGGTTTTTTCCCAAAATTAAACGCCACCATCTTTAGTATTTTGTGTTTTATAATTCTCTTTCTTTCTACTTAATTTTATAACTTTTCCAAATTTTACTTTTTAAATGCTTTCACTTTTCTATAAAAAGATGGATTATACAACTTGGGATATATTAAGACCTGGTGTTGCCACCATAACCAGACGCCCTAGTTTATGTCAGATTTTAACAGGTGTTCGTTTAGAAACATTAACTGGAATGTTTCCTCGTGTTACTGCAAATGGACTTATGGTTTGTTTTTATTTGAATAATCTTGTCATTGGAAACAGTCTATTATTCATTTATTTTTGGTTACACAATTTGAATTCCATTTGAAAAATCTATTCAATTCAAGACTTTAAAAACTCACATCCAGATTAATATTCCAAGAAAGAATTAATTAAGTTATCAACTAGATTTTTCAAGTTATCATGTTCATCAATTATTTTCATTACGAACAGTTATAGATTTAGATGTGAGTGCATCTAAACATGTATAATAAAATGGGACATTCGATTTTTAAATCCTCCAACACAAGTGTTAATGATAACATATTATCTTTGTCATTCTGCATGTAATGATGCAAGACCCCTTAGAAATATATTATTGCATCAAATCAAAATTTGAGATTATTTTCCTATATCCGACTGTCTGTTGGAAACATTCTCACGACTAAAATGATTATCCAAATTCAATATAACTCCTCGACATTGTTTGTTGTTATACCAAGTCAGCCATATCGGACTTATAGCAATCAAATTATGGTCATATCTAAAGTAACCTCAAATTCCGAAGAAAAACTCTTCTACATTATTCAGCAAAAAGTAACTAGATTTTGACGGGCTTTACACCGCACAAAATTATATCAAAATCTAACAAAACAGAAAAAAGGTTAAAGGTTATAATATGTAAAATTTTGATACACCCCAAAATCATTGTTCCATATATGTCAAAATTTTAAATATAAATTTTTGAAATTTTTATTTATTATTATTTATATTTATATTTATATTTATATTTATATTTATATTTATATTTATATTTATATTAACATCCATATAAATCAAAAAAACTGGATTGAGACCTAACCCCCATATAAGACCTCTTCCAGGAATAAAATTTTAGGCTATAAAACTATTAAACAAAGATCAATTCTATTGAAATTCGGCACATTTATTTCTTTTATTGCTTTGAATGTGTGTTATTAATTTGAACAATTTTAGTCCATGTTTTGCTTTGGTTCTCATAGAAGGCCCCTTTCCGGAAAACGGTTTTGAGCTTATTTTTTTTTTTAATTCAGCACAATTACTTTTCTAACTTCCTCTTATGCATATAACTAATTTGATGTAGCTCCAATACAAGGTCCCTAAGCGGGATATGGTCCTAAGATTGCAAACGTCTTAAATATTGAAATTCGACACAAATAGCCTCTTACTTTCTTAAATGTATGTTATTAATTTGATCAGTATTGTTGCATATTTTCAAATAGATCCCATATAAGGACCTTCTTTGATTTTGAGTTCATAAATCTCTTATATATGAACCAATTTTATTGAAAAATATCACGATAAAATTTCTAACAATTTTTAATATATTTTACTTATCTATCAGCCCACATATTGCTATAGCTTACATTTAAGGCGCCTTCCCCTTAAAAGGGTTTTGAACTTATAGAGATATAAAACTTGAAATTCTTTAATAAAAGTGTTTATTTTCATAATTATCGGGCCATATTCGACTATAACTCTCCCGGAATAGGATTTTAGGGCTTAAAGGTTCCAAAGAGAAAAACAAACATAACTCATTTTTGAACTTTTCAAGCAACTTTTTTTGAATTTCAAAATGAAGTATGAAAAAGCAGAAAATTGAAAAAATAAATAAAAAATGAATTATATTTCTGCCACAGATATTGGTCCCAATTTCACTTTGGATTTAATATGAAGCCTTTTTCAGCTCACGCAAATGTTTACCCTTCAGTGGTGAAGGGTATTTAAAATTGAACACAGCCCAACATTAGAATGGTATATTCGTTTTGACTAGCTTAACCCTTTGATGACCTTATAAGCACCATAACAAAAATAAGCTTTTTTATCAAAAGGAAAATTATACTTGTGGTCGAAAAGACATCTTTTCATATCAAAAAAAGGACGGATTCTATCCACATTCCTAAACGTATTGGTATGGATGAAATTCTACCATTTTGTAATCTGAATGGAGATTTGCGCAGTGCAATAATTATCGTATATTTAAACTTCGTCCTATAATTAATAACATGAACAATAAGTTGCCACAATTTAACTACGGGACGAGGCAACTTTCCGGTGATTAGTATGTTCAAAGGTCGAAATACAGTAAGGCAGTCTTGTCCAATGAAGCCATTATGAGAAAGATTTAGAGAAGAGGTTTTCTGAATTTGGTCTTGCAGAACGAGTCCTTTTGTAATAGATCGAATAGGAGTGGGAAAGGACAAATTGATAATTATTTTACAACAGTTGAGCTTCTCGAAAACCAAGATCGGAGGAAAAATTTGCTTGTGGAATAATTGGCCACACAACAAATGTAAAAATTTACAAAAAAAAAAGATGAAAAGGGGCGATAGGCATTCGAGATTGTTGTTTTTGTAACAGCTGGAAATAAATAGTACATTTATCAATCAATTTTGGTTCATGTTGTTACTCAACTCCAGACCTAGGAATCTGGCAACCTTGACTGGTTGTGTCCAAAGATCTTCAGGACAAAGTGAGGTTGGATTGGACTGGCAGTTGAATAGATGTCGTGTATCATGTGGTCCTTGACCACATGCAGGACATAGGTTTGGGATGGTACGGTCAATACGTGACCAGAAGACATTCAGCCTATTGCTCCATCCCGATTCGAGATTGTCATGTAGATGGACAAAAAGCCAATATTTTTGACATCAACTAAGCAAACAACTGTTTCTAGGAGATACTGCAATGAACATTTGAATGATATAAAATTGTTCCACAAGATTAAAATTCAATTATGGGCAAAGTTAAAGACGGATCAATTACAAAGTGCCTATGAGCTTGACCGAAAATCAAAGAAATGGTGACGTTGAATTGTTTGGGGTCTTTTAGAATTTACTGTTACTGCTGTGAAGAAGTTTCTCTTTTGGAATTTAGACGATCTGTAATTTTGGGACATTTGACGCAAAATAATCCAAATTATTATAAAGTAGTTGTATATGTTTTTAAAGGAAATTGTGGTTTGGAGCATTAATAGACGAGTGCGAGGAGTATGTAAAGTATGGTATAATTGCTTGATCAAAATATCAATCTTTATCACCGGTCAAAAATTAGTAAGAGATTATTGAATCGTTATTTTTCAAATATCATTTCTGTTCAATCAGGAACGTATACCTCTCTGGTTGCAATATAGAGCAAACAAGTTATTTGAATTTGTTATTTAAATTTATGTGACTGATTGATCCGATTGAATATAACCTCAATTAGCAAAATCTTCTATTCATTCCATTTTCCAGGAGAAAGCCAAAGCCAAACGTGCCAAAGAGAAGGCACGACAACGTAAGAGTCAACAAAAAGAATCACAAACTCTAACCAATGGTGTTGTACACTCACACAATGGACCCCTCCAGCCAGTGCCACAAGATTGTATGACCTCATCGTCAACATCCTCATCACGACACAGTCACTCTTTGTCCAACGATGGCAGTCAACAATATCAAAGAGAACAAATCGAAGAAGATCCTTTGGACTTAGAAGCCTATTCGAGTCCAATAGATGTTCTTAAACATACACAACGCACACAAAATGGCTGCCTAACAAATGGTAGTTTAACACGAGACATAGCAAGTCAACAGGCACGAAATGCTAGTCTCAATAGAGAAGATGATATTTATACATTACCAGTAGATAGTTGCCGTCCAGGACCAAGTACCACTAATACAAGACCAGCATCGATGAGTGTAGGAGGTGGAGGTGTAGTGGGAGAAACCCAATTACAACCGGGTGGTTATTCACAGAATTCAATGACCAGGTGGGTATTTTTTCTGACATTATTTTGTACTGAATGTGAAATAAGTTTTTTTTATTTGTTGCAGATCTGAAAATTACTCCATACATTCTCATGACTCTTTAAATTCTCGTCTTAGTTCTGGTTCCAAAACTCAAAATTTTGGTATATATGTATTGAATTTGTTCATTTTAAATTTAATTCTAAATAATAACTTTGTTTTTACTTTTTATTTGATTTTCAAATTTTAGATCAAAACTCAAGTCCCACTCCACCTTACATGCCAATTCAAGGTACAAGAAGATCTAATTCTAGCGAAGATCGTAAAAAGAAATCCAAGGACAATAAATGCACACATCAATAAATCATCAGTAAAACAAGACATTTAATATTTAATTTGAATAACAAAAAAGCTCTCCAAATATATTTAACATTAACATAACCTATAAATTATCAAAAATACATACAAACATTATTAACATACATACAAAAATATTTATTATTATATTAAATTATAAAACAATTTAATTGTTATTTAACATAACTAAGATTTAAAAACAAAAACAAAAAACACATTAATGTATTTAAAAACTCTCTCAAATTCTTCAAATTTATTAACATAACCGTACTTATCATACCATACATTATATATAACCTAACTTTTTCTTAAAACAAAAAAAAAATATATATGCTAAAGAATATGCAACCAAATATGTATTTATATTCCTGGTCTTGGTCTTAATTAACATATCAATCATTTTTCTAGATTTTTATAAAAAAGAGAATAATTTTTTTATTTAAAAGCAAAATATCTGCTCTCTGATTTTTCTTAACTTTTTGCTCTCTAGTGAAAAACTTTTATATATTTTTATATAAAAAGTATATTATTTTTCGATAACAAAGATTTTTTTAGATATATTTTGTAGTTAATTTAATTAATAAATATTTTAGTCTATAAAATAAAATCAAAATTTTCAAAAAATGGAATAAATATTCGTAATCAAAAGAATGAATTTTTTAGATGAAAACAAAAGAAAAAAATTAAATAAATAAATAAATAAAACACTTTAAGTATTCAATATTTAAGGGTATTTTCTATGATCTATTATAAAATATTTTCTTCCTAATATTTAAGCTTTACAAAACAAAATATTAAAAGAAATAAAAAAATATATATAAAATATTCATAAAAAAGTATTATGAAATTTTGAAAGTTTTAAAAAAATTAAATGTGAGTAATTTTAGAATGTAAAAGATTTAAATTTTAGTCGATTGTCTTGATGAAAATTAGTGACCAGGAAAAATGCGTATTAAATATTTTCAGCAAAACCCAACTTGGTCCTACATAAAGTTGGTCAAGCATTCAATGTTCTGCCTGATGTTTCTAAAAGCGTTTTCGAAAGAGCTCCCAACACATCCAGTAGGAAAGAAGCCTTAGTTTAAGCCAAATCAAGTTTAAAAACACAGAAAGCTCAAAAAGTTCCTGAGTACAAATTTAGAAGTGAAAAACTGAGCACGGAAATTGAAGAAAAGTTTGTTGGGAAAAAGTTTGTTTATTGCATAATAAAGGACGAAGCACATTTTGGGTCATTTTTCGCCAGATTCTGGTCAAGAACCCAGAGAGGTAACCTAAATTGCTTTATTACCTGCAGTTCACTGCAATCACTAACAGAGTTGACGACAGCTGATTTGAGGATCATTTGCGCTTTTATTCTCTATTGTGGATAGTTTACCACCAGATCACTTCTTAGGCTCTTCCCAGTTTCTCCCCTTCCATCTTTTTTAAAACTTAAATCTATTTAAAATTTACAGGAGGTGTCCGAATGAAGAGAAGAAACTGATTTTCTGCAACTGA
The DNA here is from genome assembly GCA_004302925.2 of Cochliomyia hominivorax. Classification (NCBI taxonomy): domain Eukaryota; kingdom Metazoa; phylum Arthropoda; class Insecta; order Diptera; family Calliphoridae; genus Cochliomyia; species Cochliomyia hominivorax. Next base: position 45,793,230 of record PYHX02000158.1, read on the forward strand.
TCTGTTTATTTAGCTCCATCTTATTGCAAATCTCTGAAAAATTAGGCGATTACTGGCAGCCGGATGATCTAACCTTAATGATCTTAGAAACTATTTAAAAGTATTTGGGCCCACTATAAGAAATGACTTGCTTTTGATATAATTAGTTAGTAAGCTCAGTGTTCCATAGATATCTTGCAGGGTATAGCTAATTCCGTTGTCTTTTCTTATTATAAAATTTAGCTGTTTTTACCGTTATTCAGCGGTCTGCATATTGTTTCTGTAAAAACTTCCAGTACCTGAATGAAAGGAATGTAGCGACCTCAAATTACGTAACAAATGTCATCAAATATGATTTCTTTAAGTTGTCTAAGTGCTGGATAGTGATGCAGTAGGTGGAAAACCTACTCGCATGAGCTCTCAAAAACCCAGCGTTCTAACTTAAAAGTAAAACGATGTGTAAATTTCTTTTTCAGTTTCACTCTTTAAATGTTAAATTTAAATAAAGTTGGTTGAAAAGTTTAGAATTAGCTAATTTAATTGAACCAATTGGATTTTATTGAACAATTCATCTGAATACTCTTTATCCAAAAATATTGTCTAAAATGTTAAAAATTATTCTTTAGTGTTCATACTTACTTATCTTACAAGTTGCAATAAATTTTGTTTCTAAAAATAAAATGTTAACTTATATATTTATAAAAACTTCTTTAAATCATCTTACACATTCATTTAACATTTCTATTTTATCTAATTCACCCACCTTTATTCCTATTCATTATCCATTTCTCATATGCTGACGTCATCATCGAAATTGTTTTCAAAAAAATGCAACTTGATTTTTCGGCAAAATTGATTTCTTATTACCAGACGCCCATAATGTGAAAAAAACCAGCAAGTAAATTTCTTAATTCAAATTCTAAAGCATATTTTAGGGATGAACAAAATATTTGAGTCACCTTATGTTAGTTTTTTACAACCGGCTGACTCAAATACTTCCTTAGCCCCTAAAGTATGCTTTAGATTTTAGTTTTTAAATTTACTTCCTATTTTCCTAAGATTCTGTGCGCCGAGTAATAAGAAATGATTTTAGCGTAAATTTCAAGTTGGATTTTTTTGCAGACAGTTTTGTTAGTGACGTCACAGGTTGTTGGTTGGAAAACTAGATAAAGAATAGAAATGAGGTGAGTAGATTTTTTTCCCGTAGATTGAAATTGAAGTTATTTAATGAATTTTAAATGTTTTTTTAAGAAAACAAAATTTTATTAAAAGCAATTTTTTGATTTTAAAGAAAATTAGCTTTTTTAAGATAAATTAAAAAGAAACTTATCATTTCTCTAACTGTATTATCAACCTAATAATTATGTTTTTGAATAACAAAATAGTTTGATTATTTTTTTAATTATCATAAACTTATACCCTACACCACATTGCTGATTAAAAATGATAGTTACGAAAACTTAGTGAACAACCCCTGTACAATTTTATTTTCTGATTTATTCTTAAGTGTATTATAGTACATTATTGTGAAACTAACATTTATATGGACTTTATTAGTTTTAAAATTAATTTGTCTGGGGGTTAAATGGTTCTACAAGAAATTATGGACTGACCCACGTGTAATTCTGCACATCGAGTTTTGCTTATATTTAGCTTAATTTGATCAATTGTTATTACAACACCAAAGTATATATGAAATTTATGACCTTCAAAGTGATATTTGTAGAGGGGCTTGCATGGGGGCAATGGACCGTCCCACAAATAATTTGTCACATATTTTTAGAATATAAAAAGACTTATTTCTGGTAAACGTTGTTGAAATAGACTTATTACTGGTAAATGTTGTTTTATATTTGGGACTTTTCTGAGCTTCCAAAAGAACATTTGTATGGGAGGTATCTCAAATATTGGACCAATTTCAATAGTCTACGTCCTTAGACCAAACTAATAATATGCCCCCAATTTCATGGAGATAGTGTTCACAACGTTAAATGATCAGCCAGCTGAACGATCAGATAGATGAAAGGTATACCTAAAGATGGATGCAACACCATTTTTCCTGTATGTAACAAACATCAACACAAACTCAACTTCGCACGGTGGTGTAGGGTATTAAAAATAGATGACTTTGAACGATCATAAATAAATGGAAATAAATATTTAATTTATTATTTTTACAACATTTTGCACAAAAAATACTTATCTTTTGAATCAGGAACTGAAATTCAAAATAGTAAAATAAATTAAGAAGTTTAATAACAATAAAATCGTAATATTACAAGTTATATTTTTATCTTTATATTATAAATTATACATCATTATGTTTGTATACAACACGATTCTGTAAGCTTCTCTTTGTATATCCGGCTTTCACAGTTAATTTATAGCACCTTTTGTAATTTCCTCCCTTTTTAGGATAATTAGCAGATTACAGGCATTTTAATAGTCTGTAGAGTATGAAAAACAGCATGTTCCGGACCCATCGCCATTAATAGGGAATAACTTGAAGGAGACGAAAAAGTTATATGTTATTGATTTAGTTTAAACAATTCAATTAAAAATTAATTTAAAAACGTTAATACAGTCGAATAATATGAGTTAGAACTCTCAGAAATTAGATAGTTCTAATTTAGACGTTCAAAATTGAGAATGTGTTCTCATTTTTGGACATTTTTTGTTCATTCAAGTAATAAATTGATCTTAGCTCAGTATGAAAGTGGGAAGTACCGTATTAAAGCAATCAGATGAAAAGACATCTTTTGCAGAAATAAAGCTTAACAATTCCAAAAATGAAATGACGATATCTTTACTGATTGAACTATTTTCAGAATATATAATGAAATATATAAATTTCACTTGCACATTCTCATACACAAAAATTCACTTGGAATTATGATGAAATATGTATATTATAGCGAAATTCTTTTTAAATCCTTTTAATTTAAATAGATAACTTTGCAAGAGATCTTCTCCAGAATTAAGAGTTCGATTCAGATATTGAGCTTTTGCTGGTTTTAAATAACAAATTCTTAGGACAATAAAAATTTCATTAAACTCTTCTGAGTTCAGTTTGAATGGTTCAAATGGACAGATAAATCGGTGTAGCAAAATCGAATCATATTTTAATTTTATTCAAGATTTTTTCTTGGCGTTACACACAGAGTACAAAAGGTAATAAATCAATATATTTATTATGACAACACGCTTCAGATGTAAATGGGTTTTTATGTGTAGTATTTTCTGCACTAAACCAAAAACTGTAGTAAATATAATGAAAAATGATGTAGAATTGAAGATAAGTAGGTTATATATCAGCCAACGAAACCTTTATTCATAATAACGAAAATTTTCGTTAAATTTTTTTTAAATTCTTCAAATTGACGAAAAATTTTCAATATGACTATTTGAATTCTTTAAAAAAAATGCAGTTAATTTGAATAAATATTATTCAATTTAAATAATACATTATTCAAATCGACCAAAATAAATTCTTTGTATTGATGAATATTATTCAATTTAAATAACCATATTTAAATAAAATTAACGAAATTTTAGTTGAATTGAGGAAAGAATTATGTTAAATTGTTGTAATAAATTAATACATAAAATATTAAGTACAAAATATTTCTTGAAAAATTCCAAAAGGACCAGGGGATGAAATACTCCATACAAAGTAAATATTGATTGTAGAATACCTACGAGAATTTCCCTGCGAGAATTTTCAAATTTGGTCCCAATTACTTCCTTAAGAAACTGTTTTAATTGACTTACGATATTTGGTTCTGTGTGTTCACTGATACTTGATATTGCATCCGTTCCACGCTCCTGTATAAGATAATCGCGGTATTTCTCTCTTCCTTTTCTTCCACCGCCCATTGCAGACAATGAACAGAATTTACCGCGATCAACAACAGTAGTTCTGGCACAATTGAGATCAAGATGGAGCAATAGCCTCAATGCCTTCTGGTCACGTATTGACCGTACCATCCCAAACCTATGTCCTGCATGTGGCCAAGGACCACATGATACACAACATCTATTCAACTGTCAGTCCAATCCAACCTCACCTTGTCCTGAAGATCTTTGGACACAACCAGTCGAGGTTGCCAGATTCCAAGGCCTGGAGTTGAGCAACAACATGAACCAAAATTGATTGATAAATGTACTATTTATTTCCAGCTGTTACAACAACAATCACGGTCATTAACTATCACATGGGAGTGTACTGAGCCTCTTCACTGATGTTTCTAAAAATGGGGATAAAGTTAGTGGAGGTTCCTTTATTGAAGAATTCAACATTCAGATGTCTTTTAGACTTCCAGATAAATGCAATATTCTACAGACTACGAATTCGGAATAAGATATACGGTTACGGGATATCATGACTTTTTTCGACAACATGGTCAAAATTAGATCCACAACAGATGTCTATACATCATCGAATCTTGTTCGATATTGTTGCTCATCATTAAATGAGATGACATAGCATTTGAGCCATTCACAGTAACCTAGAAGCTGATGATCTGTTGAAAAGTTGGGCGAACCTCAAAACTTTTTCATGTGTGGTTAAACATTCAAGAAACGTACAAGTGATTAACTTGACAGATGACCATGATTGGATGGATCTCAAGGACAATTTGATTGGATAGTGTGGCTGTGGAATGCATAAAATATTTGACGACTGTTTATTTAGGGGACATTTGTGGTTTTATTTGCCAAAATTGGATGGTATCAGGATATCATTTATAAACAACATCTCAAGGACAATTTATCTGGATAGTCTGACTTTGGTACTTCAGTATCCAAGTTATCTTTATCCTACATATTCATTTCCGTACCAGCCTGAAGACTTAACCTTACTTCCTTCAAATATCTTTAGATATTTTATGATTATATATTCCATAATAATGATATGGGAAAAATGAAAATATAGATACGATTCGGAAAATATGTCGACTTATTTGTGTTTATGAATTTTAGTTATAAAATTCAAATATGAACAATTTGACTTTTCAGTCTTATGTACAATTTTATAATTATTATAATAATTTATAATGTATTATAATTATTAACATTAGCATGCTTTTCAAATAACTACATTTAATTTTAAACCAAACTACATTTTGGCAAAAACTTACCTTTTTAAAACAAAATTTCAATAATTCAAAACTAAATTTTTTAAAACACATTAAACAAGATATTTTTCTTTTTCAAAAATTCTCAAACGTATTTACAAAGTTTATTTTCTTATTCAGAACTGATTTAGAATTTTATTAAAGAAATTTGATTATTTTTATATTTTCATTAACAGTAAGCTTGCGGCCAATACCGGAGATCAAAACTTGTGAAACTGTGATAATAAGTCACAAGTTAGGGTCTCAGGGAATCAGCCATACAAACATTTAAATCTAACAAAATTAATTTCTCTCTCTTAATTCATAAGAAATTTACAGGAGAAATAATTAAAGTTATTTCTTTTGTAGCACACTAAAATTTAGAGTTTAAAATTTGAAACAAAATTAATAAAAAAGAAATACAACAAGAACAACAAACATTAATAAATATTTGAAAAATTCCCAAGAATTTTAATTGAAATTTTGAAGTTTTTTTTTCAATAATTTTTGTGAATTTTTCAAAAAAAATATTTAATTAAACATTAAAATTATTTTTTAAATATAAAGAAAAAAATTAAAAGCACCAACTAATTAACGAAAGAAATGCAAACTTAAAACAGTAACAATAAACACTCACACACTTCTTGTATTGAATTCACTTCATTTTCAAATTTTAAGCACTAAAACACCTTTTTACTCTTAGAAAATTTTATTCTCTTATATTCTTGTTCTTTTTTTTTGTTTGTAATTTCTAAAATTTTAAAATAATGCTGCTTTTAGTCAAGCAAAGAAAGCTAGCATGTTGTATAGTAAGTCAAGTGTTCCGATTTATTTGGAATTCGAATTACTACTATACAACCTACTACCTCAATTTGCCAGAGAGATTAGTTGAGATTATGACTCTTATATTTTAAAGATGATTTTTTTCTTATTAAATTTCAGTTTCGATAACTAAAATAAACAAAATTTTCAATTTAAGGTTATGTTAGGGGGTACTCGTTTAAAGGGATTTCGGGAATTCTAACACTAAACATTTTCTAGCTGTTGTTGTTTTTACTGTTTTTTCTTTTCTATATCTCTTTTTCTTTTATGTTGTTTACATTGACAGACTCCCATAATGCCGGTCTTGTAACCTGATTTTAATAGCACAAGTTCGGATTTACGGGTTTCTGTTAATGGTCCATAGTCAAATATGCACCATTTCATCGATTGAAGATTTACATTTACACTAAATTTTCCTTCTACTTTTTTTTTTGAAGTTCTTTGTGTGTGTGTAGAAAAAAACTATATATTTAACCGAAATTTTTTGCAAAACACTTAAAAGGAAACAAAAGGAGTGGAAAGGAAGAAATAAGGATAATGAAACTAAGGTTAAGCAATTGAGAAAAGAAATAATTAATTTAAAAAAAATGTTGGATACAAATTACCAGTTGGGGTTTGAGTTCATCATTTAATATCCCTCTATTTCAGTTGAAAAAATATCTGCAATTAAAGACAAATTATATTAGAATTTAATTAAGAATTAGTTTAATAAAGTTAATAGTTACGTAAGTCCTTTTTGTAAATGTGATCTCTTAAGCCAAAATATGCTTCAATGTCTTTATCTGAAAATAAATATTAAATAGTTCAAATAGTTATTATTTATTCAAAATTCATATATAAAATAGGAAGTATGTATGTATGTATGTATGTATGTATGTATGTATGTATGTATGTATGTATGTATGTATGTATGTATGTATGTATGTTTATGTATATATGTATGCATAAATGTATGTATGAACGTATGTATGTGTGTGTGTATGTATGTATGTATGTATGTATGTATGTATGTATGTATGTATGTATGTATGTATGTACATATGTATGTATGTATGTATTTATGTATGTATGTATGTATGTATGTATGTATGTATGTATGTATGTATGTTTATGTATGTGTGTATGTATGTATGTTTATGTATGTATGTATGTATGTATGTATGTATGTATGTATGTTATGTATGTATGTATGTTTGTATGTATGTTACGTATAGACTCTAAAGCGGCTGGTCCAAACTGGATGAAATTTTCACAGAATTATTTTAAAATACCCAAAGATAACTTCTCCCTGATCCAGGACCAGGGGGGAAAGTACCCCCCATACAAAGCAAATATTGATTATCCAATATCTTAAGAACTATAACAGTGATAGTTCTCAAATTTGTTTCCGAAAATCTTCTCAAGGAATTGTTTTACTTGATAAAATGTAAGACGGATAAGACCAGGAGGGCAGTTGCTAGTACTAAGATAATATTTGAGCAATTTTCAGCAATAGACCCTATAAAGGAGTTATATAAAAACTCATGAACAGATATTTGTCAAATATGTATAAATTATTTCTGACTTTATAAAATTGATTTGTTGCAAATTTTGTTTTAATATTTTGAAGATATTTTCGATATAGATCTTGTAAATGATCTATAAGAAATTTTAAACATAGTTATAGCCTAGACCACTATAGGTGGTATAGTTTTGCAAAAATAAATGATGCTAACATCACTTTTAAGTACGTAGTATTATTTTGGTCCAAGGACGATGCCTATTTAAAATGGCTATAATCGGTTCATTCTGTTTTTATAGGAACCATACATTTGTAAAACATGTTCGTTGTTACGTTTAATATCAAACAAATAAATATATTGTTTATCTGATCAGAATGAGTGACAAGAAGTGCGTCCAAAAATTATAACAAAACCCAACTTGGTCGTTCAAAAAGTTGACCAAGCATTCAAAACTGAATTCCATTGTTAATAAACAGTATCATGAGAACATGTCCGTTGATGTTTCTAAAGCTAAAAAATAGAAAGCATTTTCAAAATAGTTCCTAGCACATCTGGTAGAAATGCAGCCAGAAAAGTTAAAGCTAAAACAGCTGTAAAAACATACAAAACTCAAAAATTTAAAGGCCAAAAATAGAGAGGCCAAAACCAGAACACGGAAATTGAATTCAATTAAAAAAACATATATATACTGCTGCATTATAGATAACGAAAGATATGTTCTTCCTGGTCAACAATTTTATGTTACTGATACTCTTAGGAATTTTGAAGAAAAGTTTTGAACGTAAAATTTCTAAAAAGTTTTGGGTATGGCAAATCAAAGAAAGCCAATTATTTGTCATAATGGGCTCTATAAATACCGAAATTTTCATCAAGGAATGTTTCCAAAATGGCTACTTTCATTCATAAGATAAGGAAAAAAACTTTTATTTTTACCATTGTTATAATGTGGCATTCGTACCAAAAGAGTTAAATCCTCCAAACTGCGTGGAACTAAGGTCAGTGGAGAGATATTGGGCTCTTGTTTAGAGTAAATTGAAGAGCACAAAAAAGATGTCCAACAATTTTAATCGTAATAATAATTTCAATCAAATAAAAATGATTTATGACTGAAAATTTAGTAGGTTCGTTTTAATTAACAACATGTTATGTATTGTATGTTAAGAATTTTTCGATCTCACTTCTTATAATAATTTTTAACAAAATGGGATGCAATAATAAAAATGATTAAAATAACTGTTTTCAAATTTTTGATTTTAATTTATATTAAACTAGTAAACTTTGGAATTCTCGCTGTTATAGTTCTTTAAATATTCGATAATCAATATTTGCTTTGTATGGGGGTACCTTCCCTCTGGTCCTATCGGAATTTTTATAGCCCATGTTATTTTCGAGTATATTCAAAATTGGTTCAGTCATTTTAGAGTCAATACGTTATATACATACAAATAAATATACATTCATACATACATACATACATACATACATACATACATACATACATACATACACAAATACACACTTCATATCTTATATACATAAATAGATTTTTTTCTGTCACACTTCTGACAATTAGGAAATTGTTGTAAATTTTGTAAACATTAATTTTGAAAATAATTTATTGCACTTTTGTCTCTTATACGAAATTTGTAAAAATAATTCAAATTCGAATATTGAAACTTAATTTTAAAAATCCTTAATGTTGATAAATATGTTTATGAGTGTTTTTAACGAAAATTGGAGATCGCAAGTTAAATTAAATGTTAAAAATTGGATATGAAATATTCAAAATGTTTACAGCAATTGTTTCCACATTATTGATTTTCATTTATGTTACAAATTTCTTCGGTCTCACTTCTCACAGTTATAAATATTGTCAAAAATAATGTTTTAACATTTTTGTTTGTTCTTTTGTCGCTTATATGAATTAAAGTATGAAATTTGTAAAAAAAAAATCGAGTTCGAAAATTCGAACTGAATTTCGAAAATTCAAAATTTTGATCAAAAATGTATTTTTTTTTAGTTTTTGATGTAAAATCATTGTAAATGTTAAGAAACTTGGAATTTAAATTAGGACAATTTCGAAAGTTCGAACAAACAGTACAAAAGTATAATTTCCTTAAATTTTATTAACGATTCTAAAAAATTAATTATATATCTTTTTGTTTAATTAAATTTAATTATAGGGTGCTTTTCAACAATTCTCTACGATTCTTTACACATTTTCAGTTTTTTTTGTTCAACGTTTTCTTTTACAATATTCTTTATCTATTCTTTATGTGAATATTTCTGTGTTTCTGTATGAGTATTTCAATTCATATTCATCATGTATTTTTGTTGTTGTTGTTCGTATTTCACAATATTATGCCACCATATGATTTTATGTTGCTCCTTTTTGTTGCTGCTGCTACGACTACTGATGTTGCAGCTACTAGAGAAATGATACCAACAACTACGACAATAATAATGATGTTGCTGTTATACTTGTTGTTGTTGTTGTTGCTGCTGTTGATGATGATGATGGTGATGCTTGTTCTTGCTGTATGACTCTGTTGTATACGTTTAAAAGTTGTAGTAATTTTTTTTATTCTTCTTAATATTTGTGTGCTTCTTTTCATATTATCGTACATACATATGTATGTATGTGTGTTTTTCGAAGATATATGTGTATGTGTGTGTTTGTTACGTATAGAGTTTATTACATTTTCAAGTTCAATAACCTTTAAGTTATTTTACTATTTTTCAAATAGATTTTTTAGCACATTTTTTTTCTTTCCAGGTTTTCTTTTTAGAGTTTTATTTTGGAGTTAATTTGGAGATTTTTTTAATTTATTAAAAAGGATTTGGATTTTTTTAATAAATATTATTTTTTTTAATAATTTTTGTCACTTTTTATATTTTTTAATAAAAACTTTATCATTCCTGGTTTTCTTTTGGAGTTTATTTGGTGATTTTTTATTTGTTTTAAAAATTCCTATGATTCAGAAAAATGGATTTGGTTTTTCTTTTAATATTTGAATTTTATTTATTTTATTTTTTTTTTTTTTCGATTTTTTACAAATATTTTTTTAATAAAATTTTTATTTGTTTTTTTTTCTTTTTAATTTTTTCATAAAACTTCTTTATGCTGAATTAAATTTTTTGAAAAAATGTTACTCGAAAATTTTTATTTTATTTTTTTTTTGTGTTTTAAACTTTTTATGTATTTAATTATTTATTATTTTTTTGAGAATTTTTCTTTATGTAAATTTTAAATCTTTTTCAATTATTTTTTTATTTCTGTAATATTAATTTTTCTTTTTTGATGTTTTTTTTATTTTAATAAATTAAATTATTTTTTTTATTTAATTATTCATCATTAAAAAATTTGTTTAAAAAATTTACAGAGAAAAAAAATCACATTTCGTCTACTCCGCATCGTTTTGGGTTCGTTGATTATTTTCTATGAAGTCGAGAGTCGAGAGTCGCAGTTTGTCTGGTTGGTTGGTTTGAATGGCAGACAGCCGCGACAACAAAATATTACAACCACTACCACCAGTGTATAAACCACGAAATGAAATGAAATAAAACCGGCAACAAAAGCCAACAAACAACACAATATATACAACAACAGCAACAAGAACAACAACAACAATAATAATAATGCAACATATACAAAACACTCACATAACGTAATAAAGAAAAAGAGTACAACATGCAACAACAGTACCACCAGCAATAGTAGTAGCAGCAGGCACTAGAACAACAACAACAACAATAGCAAAAATATGTTGTACTAGTAAAATAGCAGCAGTAGCAGCTGCTGTAGCAACAACAATATGTTTATATATATATATTTTGCATCTTTTTGTTGTTATTGTTATTATTAATGTTGTTGTTCTTGTTGCTGTTATTGTTTTCCATTACATACAATTTCTTTTGTTGTTGTTGTTTTTGTTTTTGTATTGTATCTAGATACAAGTTTCTGCACTATTTTCAAAAGATATGAGAGTGCGAATGTATGTGTGTGTGTGTAGTTTTTGCAATTGAAATTTTAAACATATAGAGTCAAAATAGTTGTTGTGGCAATAGTTGTTGTCATAGTTGTTATTGTTCTTGTTGTTGAACCTATCTCTCTAGCTGCTAGCTGTGGCAGCAGCAGCAGCATAAAAAGATATAGTTTTCTGCAGACTCTCAAAGAGGAGTAACATAGAAATCTATATAACAAACGAACAAAAAAAATAGTTATAGTTAGACTCAGAAACCAGTCAGTCAACCAACCAACCCAGTTAAACTCCACTATTTCCTCCATTCCCATTTAAACAGGAAAAAAAGAACAACTAAAAAAGGAGTACAAAAGGCAAAATCACACAGTTGAGAACTCCAAGGGGATAATAAAAGATACAGGCTTTTTTTGTTGAAAAAAACTATTTTCATACTCTTAGATACATTCCTGTATCCCTGAGATACTCTACAATTTAAATGAAAACTATTTATTACTGGTTTTTTCATTTGTTCTTCATTTACAAACTCCTAGAAAAATCTTTCAAATCTAGTTGGAGTTTTAAAAAAGGCCAATATTTTGAAAATATGTCTATCTATAACTGACTCGTTGGTCTATCCATTCGTTTTGTCTATCTCTTAGTTTGTTTTTTTTTTTTTCATATGCTGCAGTTAATAATTTTTTTTTTGGTGCCTTTCTTACTTTAGCCTTTTTTATAGCTTTTAGAGGTGTTTTGTTGGCATCATCATCATCAGCAGCAGGTTTTCTGGTTCTGGTTTTTTATTTCTTATTTATTTTTTTTTTTTTTTTTTTTATGTGAATATATATATATATATATATTTTTTTTGGTATGTGAATATATAAATGGAAGACGTTTAACCATAAATAGTCTAACTATAAGATACATATATAGGAAAATATCTATATATGTTGTGTATATATAGAAAATTGCCATTAAATACCATTATCAACAGCCACATCATCATCACAATCATCGTCACTAAAGTAGTCGTCATCATTTTTAGATAAGTTAAAGAATTGATTCTTTATATTATGACGATAAATTTGATCTTTTCATGTATTTATGTATGTATGTATGTATGTATGTATGTATGTATGTATGTATGTATGTATGTATGAATGTTGATTTTTTCAAATTCCGATAGACCTACATCAAATATTTCTGGTGAATAGGAGTAAAAACAAACAAGTAAAAATGCAAAAATCGGTTAAAACCCGCCCTACACCTAACGTAGGCGTGAAAAGTTATACACCGATGCTCGTAAATTTTGATTTTATGAATTGTGCTTATATGTCACACAACCGCATATAAGTGATATTTAAAGCAATTTTAGAAAATGGCGATTCTAGGCTGAAGGAAATCATGAAGCAATCTTTGCCAAACTTGGTACCTGAAATATTGGACCGAACATATCAGATTTCAATAGGCTTTAAGATACTGATACTGAGATACCTGACAAGCAGACGAATGGACATCATTAAATCAACCCAGAAAATAATTCTTTTCGATCGGTATAAGTCTTTAAAATAGGCGAAATTGTTTTATCTTGCAATCATCACCACAAACGTATCACCTTCGGTGTATAAAAAATTTCAGGAACAATCTCTCAAAGTGTTGTCGAAAACTGTTAAAAGAAAATTTAAAACCTAAATATCGATCTATAACTTTCTTCCACTGAAGACTTTGTTATTCTAATTAGTGAAAGGTGACGAAGAAAAGGATAAAATTGGTATCACAATATTTGATTTGAGAGTATAAAAAAATACTCTCAAGTAACTGACGACATATCTTCTCAATCAGTTATGTAATCATGATCATTTTCGGAATTTTTTTTTAGAAATTATTTTAGAAATTTTAATTTAAATATAAGTAAATATCTAATAGGATCTTTAATTGAACTTTTCGAACAGGAAGGATATTTAGTTCTCCAATACATAATGATTTTGTTTAACTAGTTGCAAAAATTTATCTGTAGTTTCAATAACTGACTGAATAGAAACAAATCCTTTAAATCAATTCGAGGATACATTTTGTTTTTTACCGTTTGTTTTTGAAATATTCCCGATATTCCCGACTTTCAAACGAACAATTTCATTTAGAGAAAACCAATTTAAATTGTCCGATTCGATTTATAGTCTATTTCTTTTTTATTTTTACATAACGTTAAAAGAAATTATCGAAGATGCTATATATTATACACATATTTCTTACAGTTAACCAAATTCTGAGCCGATTTAGCTATGCCCTTGTTGGACTTGTTGATATAATTCTATTTCAAGGAAATTTGGGCTGATTGTTGGTTATGGTCATGAACAGTTTTCAATTTAAAACGAGCAATATCGGTTCTATAATAAAAAGTATATAGACCGATCTCTTAGATAACCTAAACATTAAGACAAAATTAAAAAACGAAAAGTAATTCATCATCGCACTAAAATATTATTAAAATCGGTTCAGAAGAAAAAAGTTACACCAAAAAATATTCAAAATTTTGAAATTTTTGAAAATTATTCAAAACAATTATTTAATTTCTAGAATAAATCCAATAAATTTGAATCAATATCCCCTTATTCGGAATAGTTTTTAAGCTTTTAAAACTCATAAGAACTATTTTATTAAGAAGGTTCAAAATTTATGAACATTAGACTCTACCTCCCATATAAAGCTTTTAAAAAATAATAAATTTACTGAACATCGGTCCACTGTTGGGTGCAGCTAACATATAAAGCTCCTTCTTGGAAATGGTTTTCAAATTAATAAACTTAGCTAATGACATTATATCATTCAAATAATTTATATAATATATGAAATTAATTCCATAATTATGATTATAGCTCTCATACAAGGTCGTTTTCTAGAAGGGTTTTTAGGTTATAAATATCCTTTGAAATCCGACAGCATTATTAATATCTGTAACAAGTTTCCAGAATATTGGTCCTCAGTCGACCATAAATTCCATAAAGTATCGCTTTCCGGAATAGTGATTTAATCTAATAAACAACTTAAATGCAATAGAATCTTACAAATTAGAACTCTCACAAATTCGAAGTGTCCAGAAATTAGGATCATCCATTTCAATCCAATGCGTGCAATACTCTGAGATTCAAGATCATCACTTTTTTTCAGTTATGATTCATAGAAAAGAAAATGTTAATTTAACATTGTTTCACAGTAAATACAGTTTCATGAATTTTTGAAATTTTACTACTTAAAAGTAATTTTAAAAATCGTTTACACCGTTGCATAATTTTATATATTAATATAAGAAAAATTTTAAATGTACAATATAATTTCACCTCAAACATTTAATTTAAACTAAATGAAAAAAATATTCAATCTCAAATCAACTATGTTCAAAGTTGAATTTGCTTCATGTTTTTTTTCTGTATGTAATAACGTACCATTATGTGTGAACAATTTCACATAAAGCCGTTTCGCGGATCGCGTTTTAATATCTCCAGTTTCTGTAGATTTTTCTAATATGTGGTGGAGTTTTTCCGGAACAGATGGAATAAAATCACAACTTTATCCAACTTTATTATGGAGACTTTTGAAAAATAGACCTTAAATTACCGTCATCATTCTGATATTTCAGGGAGAATAGCAAAAAATGTAGACCATCTATATTAAACAATTAAAATTTTTTGAAAACAAAAATCGGATATAGTCCTCACTATTCCACAATATTTTCAAAATAAAAATTTATCTGTTTTCCATCAAAAAATCAAAGAAACTTCTAATAGAAATAACCGAAAAAATTGCACTCCTTAAAATTCTGTTTATCAACAAACAATCAACATCATATTGTGGCAGCCGTCTACGTCATCATCCTCATCATCATCAACAACAAACAACATCATCATCATCATCAACAATAACAACAGCGGCAACATCATTATAGTCATCAATTTCCATTTCGAGTTCGTTGGCTGTACCTATTTTTTTTTTTGCTCGAAACGCCACAACAAAAACAAAATGATTTTATGTTTGTACAGGACCTGCCTCAACAAATTCGTCGTGGCAAACAACAACCCAAAAATATATATAATTTGAAAATACATACAAACAAATGTCTACGACAACTAAAAATAACAAAAACAACAACAGCAGCAACAGCAAAATTTAAAAAAAAGTAGACACAGAACAACAACAACAAAATAACACGTCATGGTATACCGACACAACAACAACAAGAAGAATGAAAAAGAAAACACAAACAAACGGACAAAGTATAAATATTTGCAAGTGAATGTTTGTGTGCGTGTGTGTGTATGTATGAGTGTGTATTAAAATGTTTATAATATTTCCTTCCTTATTCCGTCTTGAAATTCTTATGCGTTCGTAATGCTAATGTTGTTGTTTTTGTTATTATTGTTGCCATTTTTTAATTTATTTTATTTTTATTCTTTTTAATATTTAATTTTTGCTCTTTTCGTTGTTTCTCTCGTAAAAAAATTTTATAATTTTCCTTTGTTAAGGCAACATTTACAACAGCTACAACAATAAAAACCTTAACCGGAATAACAAAAAGCAAATAAAATGTTGTATTATTGTTGTATTATTACAACAAAAACAATACAATTGTTTACTTTACTACAGTGTTGCCATCAAAGTATTTAGAAACAACACTTAGGCGACTCCTTAATTACACATTTAAAGAAAAATGGAGTTTTTATTTAAAAATATATAACATTAATCAAATTCTATGACGAATCTTCAATGTCCTCAACCACAAATTCGTGTGATGTAAAAATATTATGTTTCGTACATACACACTAATACATGCACTTACAGACGTATTCTCTAATATAACACAGAAGCACTTAATGAGTTATAAAATTAGTTATATTTTTGACAATAACTTTTTTCCAATGAACCGATTTCGGAAATTTTTGGAATGGTAATGAAGTGCAAATAGTTTTATTTTATGACAAAATTTCAATTCACTATTTAATGAAAGTTTTTCTGCTTAAACTTAGCAATTGCTTCAGATATCAGTCTTTATCTTTAAGTGTACTGAACCGATTTTGCTGGATTTGAATAGGAACTTCTCAGGATTAAAACAAATACCCTGAGTATTTATTGAGCTCCGTCAATTATTTTGAATATAGGGCCTGTTATGATTCCTTCTTAGCGTTACACATGTAATGACAAAATTAATTTGTACTCTTATAACAACTTATGGTGAAAAAGGTATAAAATTAATAATAAATAAAAAATATCAAAGTTTTTCTATATCAATATTTCTAGTGTTACTACTTATTTAAACCCCAGAGATAACTGAGATCAATATTACCACTTATTTCTGATTATTTCTCGATTTGGTACATAAGTTTAGTTACTGTATCTGCCAAGCCCTTCATATTTCCTAAATCTATTTTCTTTTAACAGAACTGGGTTCAAGTTCTGAACATGTCACTACTTATTGTCATGTAATTTCAAGTGAATGAAACCATTTTTAAAATAAGAATAATTTCTTTGATTCAAAATATTTATTTCTCGGTTTAACATTATCTCAATTATAAGTGAAATTAATTCGTCAGCCCCATAATTATTCGATACGTGATAAGAGTCATTTAAATTTGAAAAGATTAATCATAATTTTGTCACAATGTTCTTTGACTGCACTTTCATTATTATGTAAGATTTTCAGCTTGAAAAATGTCTATATATTTCCCATTTGTTGCAAGATTGTCATAACTCAAAAATCGGTAATTTTTAACTTAACATTAGTGGTGTGAAATATGAACGAATCCCTCATATATCGGACAGGATTTTGACATTAAAATGTCATGCCAATTTTATTATTTATTTATTATTCCTGGTAACAAAGCGTTATGCCAGTTCATCATCGAAAATTGTGTAGCTAACATGATACTATTCCCATTAGCAAGTGAAAAATCAACCAAATTTTAAACTTTCATTCGTGAATTTAAAAATGTTTCTGTCAAAAAAAATTAAAAATATCATTTTTTCAGTTATGACCTTCTTTCATGTAGTCACAATATGTGTAATTACACGTGAAGTGGCAACACTGCTTTACTATCAAATAAATATAGAAAGAAAAACTCTTTTATTCATTTAACTACTCTTTGCAAATTTACTCTTTAAAAGTTTTCTATTCTCCCATAAAATCCAATAACACACATCTTCACACACTCTTAAACACTGTTGCTTTGTTTATGGAAATTGTGACAAACTGTATTTGTCTTCCCATTAAAAAAATTACTCTTCTATTTCAATGTTGTTCTCTTTATTTGATTTCAACACATTTTTTACTCTTTTTTCTTAAACCGGAAGTTGTTAAAATATTTCTTAGTAAATTCCCCTCTTTTTTGGTTTTACTTTAAACTTTAAAGTTTTTGTTTGTTTGTGTATGAGTGTGCGTGTGTGTGTGTTAGTAGAGGATTTAATTATTTCTATAGACAAACCGGAAGTTGTATGAAGTTTTTGTTTCTTCTTTATGTTTTCATAGTATTTGTTGTTGTTTCTTTTTATTTTCTTAATTGTGTTGGTTAATTTTGTTGTATTTCTTTGTTGTAAATTGTATTTAAGTAAAAGTTGTAAGATATTGTTGTAGTAAATTGTAGTAAAATATTGTTGTTGCTTATATTTTATTGTTATTTATGGTGTATTGTTGCTACAATGTTGCAACAATATTTTAATTACTTGAAAATGCTTGAAATTTTTTTTTAACATTTGATGCGGAAGAAAAATAAGATAATTTTGTATAAAATTTTTTTATTTTCTTTTAATAAAGAAGGAAATTGTATTTATGGTAGATGACAATGTATGAAGAACATTTGAAAAATGCACTTGATCCAAGTTATAATTTACATAATTAAATTAATTTAATTCTCCTTTTTTAGGATTCTAAAGAACAAAAAGATTCGCCATTAAATAATGAGGAATCTTGGATCTACAAACTCGAATGTAGTATCAAAATAAAGCCAAACACTATTCTCTTTCAGTGTAGCGCACAATGGATTCATATCCTCTTCGTTCGCCAAGTGGCGATGTTTCGTTCCTGAGGGCGTTGTTCTGTGTTGTTGTTCTAATTGTTTATGTGTATGGATATGTGCGGCGGTAGGCCACCAGTCTCGAACTGTTTGGATTTCAACTGGCAGTAAGCGAGTTAATAAAAGAAGTCCACCGGAGACTAAATTCTGGTATTACATAAGTCAAATGCCCCTGGAACTTATATTCCAGCATGACTATTACTGTGGGACCTTTAAGAGCATAATGGTGTATGTGGTTAAGACCCAAATAGCGAAACAGTGTAGATTTTAACGCCGTGGAGTTGGATTTTTTTGGTGGTGCCTTTACCAAAGATCGGTAAGAGTTTAGAAAGGCTCCGCTCCTACCCAAGTGGGGAAGACTAAATCATGGCTTTAAAGTGGTAATCAGGTGTATTTGAGGGAGTTAGTAGACGCATTGTATTCATCTTGTACTGAGAGTACTGTGAAGTCAGGTCTATGAAAATATATACTCACATAAAATTCTTCCATTTTTTAGTCTCATATGTATTGCTTTCTCAAGGTTTATTGTATCCAAAACAGCTGAAGACGAACATTCAGTTCAAATAAACATTAATACACACACTCACATAAAAATCAATTTGCTGATTCAATAATAATAAATTTTACAAACTGAACCGATTTTATTGATTTTAATTTGGAAATATCTCAGGACAATAAGAAATTAACAGGTGAATTTTCATTTAATTCTGGTAATAACTTTGGAGCATTCCAAATCCAAAGAGATGGACAGGCATAGCTAAATCGATTCAGATTTGTACTTTAAAGTGCCTAAGAAGATTTCAAAAATACCGAATGAAAATTGTTTTCTTTAAAAAGCGAAATATCACATTTTCACTTAACATATGAAATGAGTGAATGTAATACTATATTTTATAGAAAGTCACTGTTTTCATTGTGCAAATTCTTCAATACCTCTGAAAACTTTTCGCTTACGAAAGTTTTTAGAACTGCAATACAACGTTAAGATAAAAAAGCTATGAAAGATGGTTCAACTAAATCACACAATACATCAAATCAAATATTTATGAAATAATATGATCATCAATTTGTAGAAAGTTTTTAATATTTTTAATAATAACGTCAAGCTTCACATCGTCCATACGCAAAATCTAAATTAACATTTTGTTTTTGTATTTTGAAATCATAAAAATCGGTAGCGATTTTCGGAAATTAAAAATTTAGAATTTCACTTAAATTTTAGTACAAAATAAGATCAGATACTGAATTGATATCAATCAAAAAACTTATTGTTCCCTCTTTAAGAGAAGAAGGAGTCAATATATCTTAGTACTTTCGAATTTAGTATTTTATTTGAAACATAAATAATTTAAACAAAATCCACAAGATCTGTTCGATATCTTTTCAAATACATATTGTGTAGGATAACATTATGTTGCAATTACAAGTCGGTATTTTAGTAAAGCGAATAGCGGGATCCTTTATTAAACTATCGGATGATCAGTTCTAAACATTCACCAAAATTGCAGTGTTGTTATTAGGGATGGTAGACGAGACTGATTTATTCAAATCCCGGGATTCGGGATTTTAAAAAAACAAATCCTGTAATTTTTCGCGATTATGGGATTTTTTCTTAAACTTATTGAGTTTTTAATAAAAAATATATTTTTAAGACTTAACATTTATATGGAAGTTTTTACAGAAATTTTGTGTTTTCATATATAAATACAATTTTGAAAAAATTAAAAATCTAACACCGGAACAAAACATTTTTAAATGGATTTAGGTTTTGTATATTTATGACAATAAAAAAACCTAAAATGTTTATATTATTCGGGATGCCCCGGAAAATTCTGGATTAATAAATCCCGCAAATTCCTGAGATTCATTTTTTTCGAATCCCAGGATTTCTTAATCCCGAAAAATCCCAGGATTTTCGTTACGGGATTGACAACCCTAGTTGTTACATACATATACATATATATAGTGGAGGATATTAAAAATTCAGCAGTGCAAAAAAAAAAAAGGATTTTCCTCAGTGTTTAAGAAGAAACTCTTAAGGTGATATTTAAGATAAATCGGTTTCATGTAATCTAAAAATCGTCAATAAGTTTATAAATTCTTAAACGTTTTCATCTAAGATCCACTTCTACAAACTACTTAAAGTGAAAAAAAACAAGTTGTACCAAAGATTTATAATTATTGATACATAATTCCTAATTAAAGTTTTATTTCCAAAATTTGGTTAAAATTATAAAAAATAATGTAAAAGAAGATTTTTTTGGATTAAAATTTTCAATAGACTAATTTACAAAATTCACTTAAAAAAGCCGCTTGAAATTTTAATGAAAAATTTTATAATTTTCATTTAAGACAAAATACAAATCAATTCCCATTAAAGATACTCAATATATCAAAACAACAAAAAAAAAAAACATCAATACACTCTTAAAAAAAATTTTATACAAAAAAGTCCACATGTGTGTCTTTGTGCTGCATAAATTTATTGATTAATTGAATCAATTAATATGGATATCTAACATACATTTTAGAATTTGCATTGATGACAACTAAAAAAAAGGAGAAAAATGTCATAATTAAAAAAAATTATCAAAATTGTGTCATAACCTCTAATAAATGACACATTTTTTTACATCTTCAAAACACAAATGAATTTTTTTACAATTTTTTTACGTTTTTTTTCTCCCATAAAAAAGCAGAACTTCGGTTTGAAATGATTATAAAAAAAGAAATAAAAAACAACAACAATAAAATTACCTCATATTCATAATGAAAACAACAATGGCCTTCCCCTACTTTGAGTAGAAAAAAGCAACAAAAATAAAATAACAAAAAAAAAATACAGGACAAAATAAATGAAAAAGAATGATGTTGCAGCAAATGCTGCTACAACGTTTGCAACAAAAATAACAAAACATAAGGAAAGGGAATGGAATGAAATGGAAGGGATAAAGAAAAAACCGAATGAAAAATGTAAAGACAACAGTAACAACAAAAATCCTGAGCTACCCCAACAAACCTAACAAGAAATAGAGCAATAACAACAAAAAACTTCATGAAACGTATACGTTATTTTTTAAAAACACCAACACAAAGATAAAAATACGAGTTCGGTTGTGTGAAATTTCTCTGTATTTGAATTTGTAAACAAATAAGGGAGTTTTAAAAGTTTTAAGAGAATTTCTTCCAGAGAGTTAAATATAAATCTCTTTTCTCTTTATTGACAATTTTTATTTATTTCTTTTTTTTGATTATTTTCATTGTTGGGATTTTGTTGCATAAAATCATTTTATTATTGTTATCTTCATTATTGTTGTTGTTGCTTTTTGTGTTTTAATGTTTATTTTCTTTTGCCAGCAGCACAAAGCTCTTGTAACTTCAACTCAATGCCATTGTCAGGGTAAAAAACAAACAATAAAATATATATTTTTTTATCGTAAATCGAAACAGGAAAAACAACAACTATAAACCATGTGAACATTTACAAAAGTTGTTTTGTTTGTTTTTTTTTTTTTTTTTTTTGGTTCGTATTTTTTATTTTTCTCTGAATGTGGCGAATGCAGGCAAATAACCACAACAACAACAAAATGCCAACAAATAGCAGAAATACAATCGGTAGACAGACATTTGTAGCTGTGTAACTGAGTAACAGAGAATTACAGAGAAAACTTGTTCGGTTACAGTGAAGAGCAAAAGTAAACTATATATTTAGTAATCTTTCTTATTATTAAACAAATACAATGAATATGAACAGTTAGAAAGTTAGATAAAGATGTGATTCTTACGGATCTATTTAGATCAAAATTAAATAGATCTTTAAAAATCATTTCATTTCTTTGAGAATAGGAAAGTCGAGCTCTGAACGTTCCAAAAAGCCAAAATCATATTAAAATCATCCTTAAGATCATGTTGAAACGTCTTTCGATTATTGTTGATCACTGAAATCAAAATTTAATCATTGAGGACTGTTAAGAAGGAATATCATCATGCCCGAACTGAAGATATTGAATTGGGAACAAGACTTTCTTGAAAAAACAACAAGCCAAAATTATAAATTCTTAATTTTATTGAAATTCTTCAATATTAACGACTTTTCGAAGTTTAGAATACTCTATTCAAGGTGGATGCCTTATGTTGGAGCTACACCTAAATGATCTTAAACTTTGTCATATTTATTCTTTATTAACTTAAAACCCAGTAGCGAAAAGACCCGGAATATTCATTTATATTATTGATCAATATTTAAGTTTCCGCGATGAAAGCTTAACATGGGTGATATACTACTATGTGGACCTATATTCATTAAATTTGTTACATATATTAGAGATAATTAGAAAAATAACTGAGCCGAGTTGTAACATGATTTCCGACTTTTTTCAGTAAGGGATTTTATATGGGAGATAAATAATGGTCCAGAATACCAAAAACTTGTTGCATATATTCTCATACCAAAGTAATGCATTTGCCAAATTTTATAATGTTTTAAAGAATACCGATGTTGATGATTTTTTTGCATCGATGAAGTGAATATAGTTTTGTGTTATGATCTTTCAATAGGGCCTCAGCAAAGCTCGCGGTTGGTGTTTTGTGCTCAGTTTTTTTTTTTTTTTTTGAAATTTCAGATTACTAGTCTGCTAGTTTTAGGGTATTGAACATGGCCTAGAACAACGCCCTCTATGAGTGATGCGGTGGTGAGGAACTTTGCTAATTTTTCCTTCCATAGATTTTCCCAGGAAATAACTAACCTTCTATTTACATCTAAAATAAGTTGCATTTTTTATTTTAAAAAAGAATTTCGAAGAATTACATTGGCATCTGGATGCCTGCGATCGAATTCAAACCAGGGATGCTTGAGATAATACTTTTGTAGACAAGCACTTTAACCACTACACCACACGTATGTCGTTCTTCAATTTTGTTTAAATTCAATTACTTTTTATTAATAAATTATAAAAAAATCTTCGTATGTAATTTTTGTTTGATTCAGATCACTTTAACCAATTCAACAAAATTTTCAAGAGTTTGGAAAATCAGAATCAAAAAGATTCTCTATCGCATTCTTCCTTATCTTAAACAACTTGTTTGGACTTAAGATGATAGTGATAAAAGTGTTCTAGTGCGTTGAACATGACTTTTGATAGTTCTGGAAGCTCTAAAGTCACCAAAAAAAAAAAATACCGTTCCGTTCCTTTCCACCAGCTAAATTTTTTAATCCTTTCGGTGGATAATGGTACATATATATTTTAAAATATTCTGAACTGATTTTGATGAATTCAATTAAAGAACTTCTCAGGACAAAATCGAAAATCAGACCATAGTTTTACTGAGTTCTGACTTGTGTATTCAAATTTCGTAATAGAAAACAGTTTAACCCCATAATTTAAAGATGATTCTAAACCAGTTTTCTAGAACAGCAATTTTTGGAATTACTCGAAAACTGGTTTCCTGAAAATTTTGCTTTCAGTTTGGACCAACACTTCGTATGAGTATTTTCAAATAAAATCACTCAAATATGTAACCGTAAACGTATACTTAATATTAATAAGGTAGAAAATAAAGTACCGTTACATAGTCCAAATCCATGCAATTGATTCGTTAATAATCAGTTTTTCATATATATTTTTTTATTTTTTTTAATTAAATCGTAATGCCAGTTGTAAAGAAAAGATGGAGATATGGAGATGATTATTGGAATTATCATGGAAGTAAATAACAAACAATTGTACCTGTGATTTAATCGTTGCTGGCCATTTATGATGGCGAATGTGTCAGAAAACAGGGCTGGACAATAGATCTGTTAGACATCAAATATTTTAATAATACAAATAATTATATCAAAATTCTTATGTCAAAATTAGAAATGATTTTCCTGCATCAATATTCTGTTAAAGCTCTGGGTATTCGAGTAGTTTTATATATCGAAAAATATTGATATTTCCAATTATATTAAATACAAAATTCGATCTTCACTGTATAATAAAATTAATATTGCACACTGTAGCGCACAAATACAAACATGCAACATATCATGTATATAAAAACATGCAACAAAAATTAAAAAAAGAAACACCATTCACCATAAGTTCTTTTTTTAATTTCGCTAAAAAGGCAGAGACTAAAACAGGTTGAAAATAAACTCTGTACTCATATACCGATTATTATTATTGTTGTTGTTGTTGCATTTGTATCTGGTTAAAAAAAACAACATGGTGTCGTCCTAGCCAACAATTTCACAAGCACATTTATACAAACATACTGAGAAAACAAACATAACGATGATAACAACAAAAACAACGACAACCTACAAAAGCAGCAGACGTTTAGAGTTGATTAACCTTTCAACATTCTGTTTTACTAAAAATATTCGTATAAAATCAAGAAAAGAGAATAAAGGAGAAGAGAGAATGAGAATTAAATACAAAGAACAGAAATTATGTTTGCTGATATAAAACAGAAATACGACAACGACACACACGCACGCACCAACACAAACACTTATAGGAAATCAACATTTTTGCTGTAAGTGGAAATAAAGAGATTAAGAGAGATAAAGAGAGTAAATTTTAAGTTAAAGAGTAATAATTTTCTTTAAATTTTTATGTAAATTTAATTAATTTAGAACTTAAAAAATTTAATTCACAAATTTTTGACAATTTTCCTTTGAATATTCGAATATTTATAAAAGTTTCCGCCATTTCTCTTGTCCCACTCTCTCTTAATATTTCCTGGTATTTTTATTCCATCTTCCTGTTTAGTGGAATATTTTCCTTTTTCCTCTTTTTATGAACATTTTTTTTTGTGTATTCATTGTCAGTCTCAGTGCGTCAGGTTGTTGTTTTTTTTTTTTTTTTTTTTAATTTTTCTGCTTTGTCATGTTTTAAGTTTATTTAAAATCCAACAACAATAACAACAACAACCAAAAATACCCACAAATATTGTGCCTTTTTTTTTGTTGTATTTTTTATATTTTTGCTTTTTAGCCAAAAGTTGGTGTGGGTCATGGTCCGCATGCAAAAATCGTGCATTGAATTTTTGTGTTTTTTTTTTCTACTTTACTACTTTTGTACAACTGCTGCTGCTGCTGCCGCTGCTGTGACTGTTTGCTGCTACTGCTGTTTGCAACATTTCCTTCTACATACAACATTTTTGTTCGTATTTTACTTGATTTTATTTAATGGCCCTCATAAAACTGTCTCATTGTAGATTTAAGAAATAAAAGTTTTTGTTTCTTGCATCATCAATTTATTTTATTAAAAAAAAATTTGGAAAGACTTTTTCACTATTTTTTTTTATATTTAGAATTTTATGAATATTATTATGCAATGTTGATTTTTAATAAGATTAAAAATTTTTAATGTTTTTTAAAGAAACTAATTATTATTTCAATTAAATAATTAATTAAGAAAATTTTAGGAAAATATAATTAAATATTTAAAACAATATTTGAATATTCAATTTAAATATTTTTTAAATAGAAAATTAAAAATATATCTAAAGTGAATTTCGAGATTTCCGAATTTTTAATTAATAATAAAAAATATAAAAGTTTATTTTTTATCAGAAAAATAACGAAATTCTTCGATTTATTTTTATTTTTTAAAATAAAATTTAGTTTTATTTTAAACCTTAAAGTGTAGACAGAACGGGCATTGCTATTAGGGATGTCAATCTCGATCCCGAAAATTCAGGAAATTTACGGGATTAAGAAATTCCAATTTTTTTTCGGGGCTCATTAATCCCGAATTTGTCGGAAAATCCCAGATAATATAATAATTTTTATTTTATTTTATTGACTTAAATATACAAAACTTAACTCCATTTTACAAACATATAAAGAAATGTGAATAGTTATTAATCCCATTTCATTCCGGGTGTTAGATTTTTGGAATAGTGAAATGATTTTTTCCAAAATTATATTTATATATGGAAAACACAAAATTTAGTAAAAATTTTGTTATAAATGTTTAGACTAAAATATTTAATTAAAATGACTATATTTTTTATAGAATAAAAATTTCCAAAATCCCCAAAAATCATAATCCCGAAAAATCCCGGGATTTGATTTTTAAAATTTCCCTAATTGCTATTTACCCAAAAAAATTCATAATTTCCTAATAATGTTCATTTACTCGTGTGGCCAACAAAGTATACTAACTTGGTCATTCCGTGCGTAACTCTAAGAAATCATTTATGGCACCATAAATTACAATATTATTGCATCAAATCAGAATTTGTCTTTCTCATATCAAAACTAATTGTCCGAACTTCGTTATCTAAGAAAATTTGTTCAGATTTAGATCAAGACACACTTCATCTATAATAGACAACTACACCAAAAAAAACTTGAGGTAAAATAAATCATTAAAAACATCATTGATTTGAGATTGACTATTTTTTCATTCAGTTAAAATTAAACATTTTTAAGTTTAAGTGAAATAATATTGTACATCAGAAGCAAAATTAACTCAAATGTTATTTGATTTCTTACGATCAAGTTACCTTACAAATAAATATGTTGTTAACCTGATTTAAATGAGCGACCAGAAAAAAGTGGGTAATAAAATTATTAAATATTTGGTCCGACAAAAAGTTAGTCAAACGTTTAAATTTCTAATGTTATTAAACAGTACTAAGAGAACTTGTCCGTTAATAGAAAACCTGTTACTGGTAGATGATTGGTCTTCTTTAACATTTCTAAGGCTAAAAATAGAAAGCGTCCAAAAGTGTTCCCAACATATCGGTAGGGAATGCAAATTTAAAATTACACAATAATCAAAAAATTCCTCACAGGAACGCAGTTTCAAATTTAGAGGTCAAAACAGCGCACAAAAATTGAAGTCAAGTTTCTAAAAACAAAATACTTACTGCATAAAGGATGACGAAAATGTATGCACTGGCAGATTTTATGTTGCCGATATTCAAGAGAATCTTGAAGAAAAGTTTAGTACCTAAAATTAGTCAAAATTTCCCAAATTTGTTCTTGGTAATGACAAGCAAAAGAGGCAATCATTTGTTACTATGGATTCTATAAACACCTAAATTTACATCAAATAATAATTTCTTCCATTCATAAGACACCGTAATGTGTTCCATTATTTTTGGCCTAAATTAGCATCCCATTATGTATTAAAACAAGTCTTGAGTGACACAAGAACAAAAATGTTTGATTTGCACAAGAGAAGTAAATCCTCCAAAACTGTCCGGAGTTAAGACCAGTGGGGAGATATTGGACTCATGTTAAAAGCGAATTGAAGAGCACAAAAAAGTGTCCTAAAGCGTGGTAGATTTTAAACATGTGACAAAACTGCACTGTAACAAAATTTCGAAAGTAATATTTAATGTAAAATTTTTCGTAGAACTTTGACGAAAAAATTGTGT
>PYHX02000158.1:45821389-45855659 GCA_004302925.2 Cochliomyia hominivorax
AGAATTTTTCCTCAAATTGAAGAATTTTCTTCAAATATATTAAAAAAATTTATGTGTATGAGATTTAGTAAAAGCGGCAGTAACCGATATTGCACTATTTTTAGTTGTTTATTACGTTTTCTACATTATTTTATTATATAAAACTTTTTTAACCGGTGCACTTTACTGCACAAAAATTCTCCTCTGGCCTAGATCGCGAAAGAAATTCACAAATCGCAAATCGACGTGTTTTAAAAAATGTAATTGCGAGCAAATTCTCGATGTAGTAGATCTATAGATATCCGACAATCAATATTTGCTATGTATGGGGTTAATTCTCCCCAGATCCTATACGACTTCAGTCAGTCTCAGTGTTGCAGATCTTAAGATATTCTATAATCAATATTTGCTTTGTATGGGGAATACTTCTTCCCTTGGTCCCTAATAATTTATGTATTAATTTATTACAACAATTCAATATAATTCTGTCACCAAATCAACTTAAATTTTGCAAATATAACTTAAAATGGTATTGAATATAACTTAAAATGGTATTGAAATCCAGATAATGTATATTTATATTTTTTAATGTTTCTTTACATAGAAAGTGATGATAGTAGTTTTTTTCTAGTCCTTCAATAAATATGGCATCTATGGACCAAAATCCAACAAAAAAATATTTTTGAGAAATTTCATTATATTTTCGGAATTTATAAAAATCCTTTTACAAAATCAATACATTTTTAACGCGATATATTAGGGAGATAATTTTAATAAATAAATATTTTATCACAATTTAAAAATATTTAATTTCTCCAAATTTCATAAAAATTACCAAAATTTCGTTTATTTCTAAAAAGTGGAAACAATTTTAAAATATTTTTATTTAAAATATATTTTTGGAATATTTTCAAAAGTCTTAAAATCAATTTAGCCAATGGAATCCCAACTCCCATGTGATAATGCTACACAAATTTACAAGGTCCATCCAATATTCTGATTTATTTTCTAAAAAAATCGTATTTGTACCACTGTGCGAACCATAAATATAGATTCAGATAATTTTAATATTTTTAACTGAATATCCAAAGGGATCTTGGTAATTTGACGAATATTAAGAGAGAATCAAATCAATGTTTATTGTATTTCGAACGATATATATTTATCCATGATGGATAAATGGTTTTATTTTTATTTTTACAAAACCAACAATATTCCTGGCGAGCGATCTCATCCAGCAATAATTAATGATACCTTTTTTCCGTTATGTTGACACATGCAGAGAAACGTGATTTCGTAATACCTTCATCACCAATTGTTATATATTCGCGGCAAACATTTATTATTGTCACAAACATATTAATTGTAATTTTATTTATTTTGATAACAATTTCGTTGGTGTAATGAAATTATTTTTATTAAATAAAAAATATTGTGGTCGCAATATATTTGACAGAAAATATTATTTTCAGTTTACTGACAACAGAATATCAACACATTGTATTAATACGGAATACAATATATTTTTTTAACTGATATTTTCATTTTTTATAAACAATATTTTTAATGGCGATAACAAAAATTTTAGTGAGGATAACAATATTTTTTGTGGTGATAACAATAACTATTGTTATTAATGCAAAATCACAAAGTGAATTAACAAATATTCTAATTACGGTAACAATACCTAATAACAATAGTGTGATGCTTTTTGTTTATGATTACCGCAACCATATTTTTTCCTCTGCGTGCACACGATCAAAATACGAAATTATTATATTTAAGGTAAATAGGAAAAGAAATTTGATTATGGGACCTATAACCAAATACGCACCGATATTGAGCTTTATATGTTTAATATTAGAATTATGTCTCAGATATAAATCTATAACTACTTTCGTATTAAAGCGATATACAATTTGTACAAATTTCATTGACCTTTTTCACTAAAATAAATTTCCCGAAATATACAAAAATAAATTTTCCGAGATTATGCGGTAAGGTTTTCCCTTGGAGAAACCCTAGTGACTAGACAATACAAATATGATTATTTAATTACGTCTTCGGAGACTAAAAGTATGATTGTTCAGAGCGTAAGTTATCTGTCATTGTGAAGTTATAAATTAAAATCACAGACTGAATTTTTCAAATCGCATAGAATAACTGCGTATAACGTCTTATCTTATAAACCGATTTTCAATTGCTATATGTGACAAGCGATTTTAAAATTTAAATTATTCATTTAAACGTGATCATGTCAATTTAAGACAGAAATATCTAAGTTGAATAATTTCATTTTTTTCATTTTTCGAAATTAATTTTCTTATGGGATTAAGAAATTCCAAAAATTTTTTTGGGGTTCATTAATTCCGAATTTGCCGAAAAATCCATTTTATTCCGAGTGTTAGATTTTTCGAATAGTGAAATGATTTTTATCAGAATTATATTTATATATGAAAACATAAAATTTTAGTAAAAATTTTGTTATAAATGTTTAGACTTAAATATTTTAATTAAAATTACTTTATTTTTTATAGAATAGAAATTCCCAAAATCCCCAAAAAATCATAATCCCGAAAAATCCCGGGATTTGATTTTAAAAATTTCCCTAATTGCTATTCACGTGTGACCAACAAGGTATACTAACTTGGTCATTCCGTGTGTAACTCCAAGAATAATTTCATCTTTATTTTACATTTTTTGAAATTAATTTTCGAAAATCTGCTTTCATTATATTAAAAAGTCACCTGTTCTTAAAGTTCTTAATTAATTTGCTAAACTTAAACACAATAAAATGTCACCTTTAAATAAACAAAACAAAATCTCATAAATAAACGACTTAAGTATTGAATCTAAAAATCTCTTTTTTATCCCCTTTTTCACCTAAAATAATAATTTTCTCCCTTTTTCATTGAAAAAAAGTCCCAAACGTATAAACTCCATTTGATTGCCTTTAACTTCATTTCTGGATTTCATTATATTTAATAATGATTTTTTTCTTTTCCCCTTTTTTTGCTTAAATACAAAAATATTATTCGGTGTTGTTGTTATTATTCTTATTTAAGTCCTTTTTTCGCAACTTTTAGAATTATATTTGTGTGTGTGATTGTGTGTGAATACAATATTTTTTTTTTAATCGTTCATTCAACTTTTGTGAAACAAAAAACAAAATCCGAAAAAAAATTATTATTTTTTCTTCTTCGATATATATAAAATTATAAAAGATCTATAGGATAAGAGGAGTTTTATAATGGGGATCCCTTTAGAACGAGCCCTTTTCTTGCTTACACATTTATATACAAAACACACACTTACACAGTCACTCTCATATGTTCATTGTTGCAGATTCATGATGGAACAGTGAAACAAACAAAAAAAATCGAAATCACAAAAAAGTTTTGTATATAAACAAACAAAAAATACAACAGTTATAAATTTAACAACAATGTTGAAGAACACATATTGTTGCAACAAATACTTTGTTGTTGGTGACTGTTTCTTTTTTTTTTTTTGTTGCAACAACTATTTTGGCCAAGAGAGTTGCAAAGTGTTTTTAGAATTTTTGTTATATTTTATTGAGTAAAATAATAAAAACAACAAAACACTAGAGCCCCGACTTGCGTCGCTTTTTAAGAATTGAAAAAATTCGATTTGCTTCGTTACAATTTTAAGTTGCGTCAGTCCGATTAACGTCGTTTTGACCACGATTTGCATTGTTTTAATTTATATTTGCGTAGCTGGAAACTGTTAAATTAGTTTTACTGCAGCGTTATGGATTTCCAGATTTAGCACCACTAATATCACTTATCTTTACCTTAAGAATGATAAAAATTTAGTGTATGATTCGTCAAAGTTTATTAAGGACGCTAAAAAATGTGGAAGTAAAAGAAAAGTAATAAGTTTGGAGTTGAAATTAGTCGTAATGAATTGTTTTTAATCAGGATAAAAAGGCAGTTAACGTTGAAATAGCTCTTGGACTAAAACTTAGAACAGTAAGAACAAATTGCAACATTGACAGTGATAAAATAAATCAATTCAGTGATTTTTAGCAAGAAATCTCTTATTAGTTTTAATTTCGAAGTGGTGAAGAATGCCACTGAGCAGAGACGTAATATGAAATAAAGCTCTTTCTATTTTCTCCAACTTTAAGAAAAAACTGCATTTATCACGAAATGTTTTAAATATTTTGTATTAATATAGAAAAAGTTGATTCGATTTGCGTCGTGTTTCTTCAGTTTCCACTAACGACGCAAGTCGAAGCTCTAGTGTAATAATTTGAAACGTAAGGGGAAACATTTTGTTTCTTTTGCAATTATAAACATTTTTTTATCTTCAAAATAAAAAATCTCTTACGAGTTTGTTCTATAATAAGATTATGGCAGTTGAATTGCAAAAAAAAAAAATACAAAAAATTATAATGATAAGATTTTAGATAAAAGAAAGAACAAGAAAGAATGTTAAATTCCTCTGAACCGAATTTTGAATACCCTCCAGCAGATCGACTAATCAATTAATTGAATATAAACTTTAATGCAGCCAAATTAATTTCTAGGAAATTTTAAATAAGATTCTTATATTCAATTTGACAAATTGACAGACAGATGATATTTAATTTATGTATAATTTATGGAACTTTTGTGTTTTGTATTATAAGGAGTGATATTCTCCGTTGATGGAAATCCTGGTCCTGGAGAAGGCAATGGTAACACACAATGTTTTAAAGTAAAAAAGACATTTTCAAAGAAGCAAATTCGTCAAGAAAGCAGTACGGTAAGTTCAGTGCTCGGACTATTTGAAAACATACAGAGCTCTAAACGTTCCTTACAGGAACGCTGCTAAACATTTAGATCCTGATTTGGCATCCTATCACAAGCCCTTGAGTGGTACAAGAACAATAATGTGGTATTTGTATCAAGAGGGGCAAATCCTTCAAACTGCACATGTCTAAAGCATGTGGAGAGATATTGGGGTCTTGCTAAAACAGAAGTGAAGAACACGAAAGAGGTGTCCATATGTGTGGTAGATTTTAAACAGAGATGGACTACCTGTTCGAGCGAAGTGTCATAAAGCACTATAAAAACGTTAATGGAAGGGTTTCCGAAAAAGGTTCACGAACTGTAACTTTAGTGGTTTCAGTTTGATTAACATAAATGTATGTTTGAAATTATTCCTTAGGTAGAATGAAAGCCATTTTAGTTTACTTGGCTCTCGTCCTATAATAATTTTAATGCGATTAATTCTTGTATTTTAAAATTATGTAAAATCAACGGAATTTTGTGCTTTTAATCAGCACTATGAAGAGAAAAAGTATAATTAATCTGGATGAGCAAAATTTAATTAAAAATAAATTTGTTTTCAATTAAATAATTCAAATTTAAATAACTTACCATCACTTAAGAAATATGGCAACCTCGATTAAAAAATCTAAAATTACAAAGAGAAAATAAATTTTTAGACATTAATTTCAAGCTGTGAAAAGTTTAATTTAATAAAAATATGTCATAGATTTAAATAAAATTGATGCAGACTTTTAAATAACATTTCCATGAAGTTTTTAAAATAAAATTCTATTAAATTTTGTAAAAAAATCCTTTTGTAAATTTAATTTTTCAAATTAAATTTACAAAATTTTATTTTAAATGAAAATAGAAAATGTACAATAAATTTTACTGGGAAAAAAATTCAGAATAAGTTTTCTTTTCAATAAAATTAAAAGAATTTTTCTTTAAGAACTTTTCATTATTTGTCAAAGAATTTTTTTCTTTCTGTGGAAAATTTTCTTTAAAATTTCCTTTCAGAAAAATTTTGATGAGTTTTATTCCTTAAGTAAAGAAATATATTTTTTGCAAAATCTTTATAAATTTTCTGCAAAAAATTTTGTTTAATTTTTTTCTAAATTTAATTTTCGTTGAATTTTCTCTCTTAAGAAAAATTTTAATGTTTTTCCAATCTAAAGAACATTTTCAATGAATTTTTTTTATCTAAAGAAATTTTTGATAAAATTTCTTAAATTTTCTCATAAAATAAAAATTTCGATGAGTTTTCCGATAAATCTTTTGTCTAAAACAAATTTTCTATATATTTCTAAAGAACAAGTTTTTTTAAATTTTTTTCTATAACGAAATATTTCACTAAATTTTCTCTCTAAAGAGAATGTTTAATAATGTTTTCTCTTAAGAAAATTTTCAAACAATTTTTAAACTAAATAAAATGTTTCACAATTTTTTTCTCTAAAGAAAATGTTCCATAAATTATTTGTTCTCTAAAGAAAATTTATAATGAATTTTTTTTTCTAAAGAAAAATTTTAATCGATTTCCTATCTAAAGAAAACTTTTGACAAAATTTATTTAAAAAAACGATCATTTACTCTCTAGAAAAAATTTCACTTTGAATTTTTTAACTAAAGAAAATTTCAAAGAATTTTCACACAAAAGAAAATATTCAATGAATTTTCTATGTAAGGAAAATGTTTAATAAATTTTTTCTCTAAAGGTAAATTCCAGTGAATTTTTTCTCTAAAGAAAAACTTTAATGAATCTTTTATCTAAAGAACATTTTATCTCAAAAGAAATTTTTCTTAAATTTTACTTTTCTTGAAAATTTCTTTAAAATTTATTTTTATGGATTTCTTTCAATAAAAAAATTGTCGTTCAACTTTATTCTTATAGAAAATTTTCCTTAAAATTTCTTTATATGGAATTTTTTATTTATTTATTTATTTATTTATTTATTTATTTATTTATTTATTTATTTATATGGAAAATTTTCTATAATTTTCTTAATTTTTTTATAGATTTTTTTTAATTTCTATTTTAAAGTACACTTTCTTAACAGTTTCTTGTTAAAGAACGTTTTCTTTAAAAAATAACATTTAAATTGAAATTCTTCTTATCGTAAATTTTCATTAAGAGTTTTTTTATCGCAATTCTGCGTTAAAATCTTTTTGATCACAAATGTTCATTGAAATTTTATTTAAGAAAAATTGTAATGAACATTTTATCATTAATATATTTTTTTTAATTTTATGTTTATCATGAATTTTCTCAAAATTTCTTTTATAAAATTTTTTTTGTGAAATAAACTTTTTGTCTTAAATCCTGATGAAAATAAATTTTTATAATATTTTTATAAAATTTTTATTTTCTCGTATTTTTATTAAAATCTTTATTCAATTAAGTGAATACCCTTAATATTAATATTTTAAAAATTTTTTAAAAAAATGTGTCATATTTTAATAAAAATTAAAGATTATTTTCATTCTCATTCTGTTGCTGATAAGAACAGAACCGCTAAATGCGTTTGTTTTTTCTTTATAAATTAATTTCTTTATTTAATTTTAGTTTTATTTTTATAAAATAAAAATTAAATCATAAAATGTCTTTGACCTATTTATTTTTAGCCAAAATAATAATATAAATTACATTGAACTCTTTTTAAATAAAGAAGGGGGAATAAAAGGGTTCACTTGAAAATTATTTTTTTTTATTAAAAACAATCAAAGTGAATAGAAATTTTTAACACCTGAAGCTGATGATAATGGTTTTTCAACTGTCACGCTCATTTAATTAGACTTAGTGATCGTTTTAAGGAGTGAGATCAAAATTTTCTTAACATACATATTAAGTAAATAAATATGAATCCAATAAAAATTATCTTTTCTTTTATACAAAAAAGTCTTTTATAGTTTTAATCATTTGTGATGAAATTTTGAATCATTTTCGGAAACCCTTTCATTTACGTTTTTTATAGTGATTTCTGTCACTTTGCTCGGAAAGGTCTATTACATTTTAGGACATATTTTTTGTGTTCTTCAATGATTTCTGTCACGTTGCTCAAACTGCTCGAACAACGTGACAGAAATCATTGAAATCTCCATTTAAAATCTGCCACATTTTTGAACAACAACTGTGTGCTTTTCAATTCTCTTTTAACAAGAGCTCAATAGTCCTCAATTGGCCTTAGCACCGGGCAGGTTTGAAGATTTGTCTTTCTGGGCACAAATACTACATTCTTGTTCTCGTACCATTTAAGGACTTCTTTACCATATTGACAAAGTCAGGCCAAACATAAGTGGACATGTTATGAAATCTAACGAATGGAAATTACGGTATTTATAGAGCCCGTTGTAACAAATGATTTACTTCATTTGCCGCAACGGCATATTGTTTGTCAAACCAAGAGCTTTTTGGAAAATTTTAACTTCATATGGATCCTAAACTTTTCTGTAACATTTCCTCGATCATCAACAATATAAAATGTTTGACCAGGAAGTTGCGACAAATCTGCCAAAACATAAGTTTCGTCTTAAATTACGCAGTAAAAACATTTTTTAGCAAACTTGACTTTAATTTCTGTTCTCTCTTTTTGGCCTCTAAACCTTTTAGCAGCGTGCCTGCCAGGAACTTTTTGAGCCTTTTATGTTTTTCAACCTGCATTAGATTTAACTTTTCGTAACAAATAGTTCGAATTCTTAACTAACCGAACTGCTTTCCTACCGCATATGTTGGTAGCTCTTTTGTAAATGCATCCTATTTTTGACTTTCAAATCATCATTTGGACTATTCCTTCTATCTGAACCATGTTTTCTATAAACGAACAAGTTCTCCTGGTACTCTTAAATAACATTAGAAACAGTTTGACGCCAGACCTTTGAATGTTTGGCCAACTTTTTGTAGGACCAAGTTGGGTTCTGTTAAAAATATTTTATAACTTTAGAACGCACTTTTCATTACTCTTTTTACCCTTCACCACCAAAAATGCTGATGAGAGTATATTAACTTTTGTAATGCTAAGAAGAAATCATCTCAGATCCCTTAATGTAGAATGTTTTCTTGCATTAAATCAAAATCTGAGTCGATTTAGCTATGTCCGTCTGTCTGTCCCTCAGTCAGTCTGTTATTGGTACGCTCACATCCACAAAAATTTTACGAAGCTCAATGAAATTTAACCTGAATATTTACTATGGTCCAGAGAAGTTGTTTACTTAAAACCAGCGCAATCGGTTCAATGTATTAAAAGCTATACCCCTTTATCTAATACAACGTCTAAGTTCATGCGAAAAACTTTCGTACAATTCTCAATTTTAATTCGACAAATTAGAATAAAACTTTTCTATAATATTAAGTCATGTGAACTTTATTATCATTTCAAAAATTATCAAAATCGGTTGAGTTTAATAAAAGTTATAGCTAAAAATATTACTATTTTTATGACACATTAAGTGGTCCTGTGTTGTATTTAAGAAAAACGTTTATGAGATATACACGTTATGTTCGTTCATACACACTCACATATACACGAGTGTGTATCAACGAACATAACATATTTATTTAGCACGCATTTGTGGTGGAGCCTATTAAAGACTCGACATAGCCGAATATAACATTCTTACTTGTTAAATTTTTGACTTTTATTATTAAACGTGTATCCATTTAAATGCCCATGTCCTGTGACAAAACTTGAAATTAATTTCTTCCACTTTTTTAATAAAATTTCTCTTTTTCAATACAAAAGCGATCAACCCTTTTTTACAAAAAAAAAAAACTAAACTTTCAATAAAAAAGCAAAATCAGAAAACATTTTTTTTGTTAAATTTATGACCTTTTCCCCGATGAGGCAAAACACACTGAAATATATCCAAAACGAACCAACCGGAGACAAATAAGCTGGCAAATAAAGGATGAAAGGAGGAAGCAGGAGTGGAGTGGAGAGGAAAAAATCAGAATTAATAATAAGATGCACGCGAATTTCATAAATTAAAAATCAAGAAACATAAATAACTCAACACCCAACTGAATTCCAAAAGATGATGTTTTAAATGACAACAATAACAACAACAACAAAATAAATACAAAAACAAAATAAAAAATCCGTTTAACAAAAGAAGTCATAAATATTCCGAAAGAGAGAGAGAGAGAGCGGAAAAAAGATACAGATACGCCAATCTAAAGGGACAACTTTTGATTCTGCAGCATGCAACACAATTAAATTTAAATAAGAAAACAAAAACAACAACTAAAATGATAAAAAATAAAAGAAAAAATATTAAGAAATAAAAAATCGAAAAAGAAGGAAAATGAGAATAATAAACAACTGATTGTTGTAAAAAAAAGTCAAAGGAATTTAAAGTTCCGACAACTAATTTCACTATCTAAAGACAAAAAAAGAGATGAAAAAAAGGAACAAAGATATTACAAAAGGTCTTGTCTTGATAAGAATGAATTGAAAAGGGGTGATGATGAAATTAATAAAAATGGAAATAAAATTTTAATAACTCTAAACTAAAAATAATATAATAAAGATTTAGATGAAAAGGAAATTCAATTGACAAAAGTTTTTGTTATTAAAATTATTTAAATTTTTCCAACAACAAAAAGTTAGTTTTCCAAGGAAACAAGGAAAGCATTCTTACACAAAAAGGTCTTCTCTTATAGTTTTAGAGATTTTAAAGTTGTAATAAATTTTTAACTATTTTTATATTTGTTTTCTTTTTCTCTAAACCTTGTGTAACGCCAAGAAGGAAGAATCTTAGAACCATTAATGTTTACATCCATATTCTTGCATCATATCGAAATCTAAGTCGATTTAGCTGTGTCCGTTTGTCGGAATGTATGTCTATTGGAAACATTCTAAAGTCTAGAAAAATTGTTAGAATTCAATAAAACATGGTTATATGAACACCATCATCGTACAAAAAAGTCATCAAAATCGGAACAATAGAAAAGAAGTTGAAAGCTAAAACAATGCAAAATTTTTATATCATTAACCTAAGCCTTTCCCAAAAGCGGGTTAGAAATTATAAATATTTTATATATGAACCAATTCTATTGAAAATCGTTACAATTACTGTATTACGTGCTAAAGCTCCTTTAGAACTGATTTTATAGAAATTTTGTAAAATTATCATTTTAAAATGTCTTTAATATTTGGTAATAACTCCTATCGAATCGAATTTCACAATGTCTTTAAATCATGTGAATGTACACGGCATTTCCGAATAAAGCATTTTACATGTTTTGTTTTTCAAAAAGGTGGCAACTAATAAAGCTAATTTTTTGTTCGGGACTTTGAGACCTTTTTACTGTTATATAGGTAGAGTATCTGTTCGCATGTCCGTAAGGAATGTCCTATGACCCATATATTCCACATTTGCTTTAGGCTTCTTTAAAAATGCTTAAAACTTGCACTGATTGCGTGAAAAAATCTTTGTATTAAATGGAACCAATATCTAATATTTTCCAAACCAAGCTTCCAAATTTATTGCTACACACTATGCCGAAAAAAATGCAAAAATCCCTCGATTCGATTAAAATTACAGATTTATTTGACCGACCGATAATGCATAATTTGAAAAGTTGAATTGATTAAGCTCTTCATTATTACATTTTTTGTGTCAATGACTTGACTTCTCCATTAATTTTGCCATAATTCCTAACAATTTATTCAATCTTTCTTTCCTCTCTACATGCTGGAAGTTACCTTTCTCTCTTCTCTGGAAATGTTTTTGTTTGCCTTTTTATGATTTGCCTTACTCAGAGCTATTTTAGCTTCTTGATTTTACTCGGGTATATAGTTCTGTGGGAGAATACGTATTGTGCTTGATGAATTCTTACATCGTTTGGATGTCACGAGTAGAAGTTTTGCAAGTTTTTTCCACAATTTATAATATCGTTCGCACTTTATTAGTCGTCCTAATCATATTTGAAATCCATCATGAGTTATATATTTGCACTATTCATTGCTCTTCAATTTATTTTTGAGAGGAACTAACGAAAATGAATATTTTGTTTGCTCCTACAATCACTAGGATTACTTAAGTGTTTTTTATGATTTTTTTTAGTTTCAGTAGATGATTGATGTGCTTTATCTAATTGTGGCTTAACTGCCTAGAGCAACGCCCTCTATAAGTGATGCGGAGGTGGATATCTATTCTAATTTTTCATTTTATATATTTTTAAGTAGATGGAATAAAACCAGAGACTTCTTCGATATTTTTTTCTTTTTGGAGAGGAGATGAAGCAAGGCAAGTACTTGTTTTGTAGACGAGTACTTTTACTATTACACTATGCCGCCCGCTGATCAGAATAGGAATAGGATACAGTAGGATAGATATCTTCTTATTCGAAAAACTTTACTTTTAATGAACGCATCTTTTCTGACAAAACTCTGTAAAAAATATGTTTTCGGCCTACTGGTTTTAGATATAAGCAAGATGGAAAGAATAGCATTATATGGAACATACAAAGCTCGTAATACCTACATTGACATGTTCAAGTCTTATACTTTTCCCGAGTCATGTGTTATTTTATTTCTAACTAACTTTTATCTGATGCGCTTTACTGCACAAACATTCTCCTCAATCCATGATCTCGAAAAAAAATGCACAAATCACAACGTGTATTAAAAAAGTTTTATGCAATGGACATTTCCTCTGGCCCTGGCCCTGGCCCTGTCCCTGTTCAATTGCATGGGAGCTACAACTTCCACTGATCCTAACCGTTCTACATTTTGCCCAGTAAAACCGTTTGGAACCAAATTTTAGAACTTTCGCTGTTAAAGTTGTTTAGATATTCGATAATCTTTATTTGCTTTGTATGGGGGGATCTCTCCCCCTGGTCCTATCAGTCCTACATTTTGGCCAGTAAAAAAGATTTATGAAAATTTCATTAGACTGGAAACCTTTTTTTGGAACGGGTTCTGAGGTGAAATAATGGTTGAATGCTATAATTACAGCACATAAATTGGCTCCGAACAATACTGGACTAAAGTCAGTTTCTTTTCCGAGTACGGAGATCAGCTTTTAAGTATATTTGTATAGGTGAATACACATTACTACTTGCGATATGGTACACGCTACATCAGAGATACGAAAGTCTGATACACAACATAGTTTTTGTACTAAGAGAAGTTATATGACCCAATATTTCCTACTCAACCAAAAACCATCAACAGTATGAAATTTTCCTTTGAAAAGTTCAATATTTTAATAATAAAAACTTCATGCAAACAAAAAACTTTATTTTAATATTAAAAATCAACTAAAAGAAAACCATATTGCCAGATTTTCACAAAATAAAGCAAAAAAATCGAATATTCAATTACAGTTGATGCCAAAATGTACCATGAGAGCAAAAAGAAGGAACAAAGCTGCAGAGGAAAACAAGAAAGAAAAACAAATAAATACAAATGTATCTGTAAATACACAGACAAACAGAATAGAACAGAACAGAACAGAACAAATAAAAAAACTACATTGTTTTTGTATTTCTGCTTCATCATTGTTTTCATCATCATCATCACCATCGTAATGAAGATTATGGTGATGATGATGATGATGATGTTGAACAACAAACTAAGATGCAATTTCAAAGGTCAATGACATAAAATGTAAACCCCGCTATTGCAAAAAAAATAACCAAACAAGAAACAGAAATACAACACAAATACAAATGGGAAATGAAAAATTCTCACTCTCTCTCTATCTCTCTCTTTTTCTAACCCTCTTTCAAAACGCTCTCAAAGAAAAAATCACTTCAAAAAATAGAAATAATACTCATACGTATACAGAGTGTTGCAAAATGCAATTTATTTGCTAAAGAGCTAAATTATGCAGACAAATTTGAAAAAGAGAGAGAAATTGAAATTGAGAGTAGAGTTCTACAGCATCTTGTTCTCTTTTTTGTATATAGAGACTTCTGTTATATACTTTTACACAAAAATTACTATTATATACAAAATTCATTACTCATTTCCCCTTTGATTGAGTATGAGTGATTTTCTATCACTAATACTATTACAGTGTTAGAGTTTATTTTAGTATTAGTTTGAGTGTTTAAGGAAAAAGTTGATTGGAATTTCTGTTTTTATGCATTTTTACTATAATTTCATTTATATTTTAAGTTTTTCTTTTATAAAAAATAGTTTTTTCTTCGCTCTGGAGTACTTTGAGAGAAAAAACGCTATAAAAATTATTAAATACTTTTTTTATTTTTATGGTTTAAAAACTATTAAACTTATTTTGTAAAGAAATAATTTCGAAAATAAACTTTTTGAAATTGTTGATATTAAAGTTCGAATGTCAATTTATTAATTTCCATTTTTTTTAAAAGACACGGCGGAACTATTTATATCTGAAATAGTAAAACATATGGGAAATGTTACACAGTGTTATTATTATAAAACGAGCACAGTGTATTTAAATCGATAGTTAGTGGAAATGATTCTGTAACTTTGGAACCTTTAGACTTATCTAAATGGAATTTCAAATGGTTAGAACAGAGGTGTTTTTGATTTTATATAAGGGTGTCACAAGTCATTATCTGATCAGAAGCAAATCCAGTAAATCTACAAATATGACCATTTAAGCATGACGATATATTTTAATATG
The DNA here is from genome assembly GCA_004302925.2 of Cochliomyia hominivorax. Classification (NCBI taxonomy): domain Eukaryota; kingdom Metazoa; phylum Arthropoda; class Insecta; order Diptera; family Calliphoridae; genus Cochliomyia; species Cochliomyia hominivorax. The sequence goes on from PYHX02000158.1 coordinate 45,835,756, forward strand.
GGCTTAATATGGGTTCCAAAATTTTTTAAAATATATATCAGATTTTCTATTCTTGTTATTGACTGAAAAGAATATATATGAAAATCCATTCCATTTCGAAAATGTTTTTTTATGGCTACTTTTGTTCACCGATAAAACCGAGCTTTATTTGTTGAGCTTTATAACTTTTTTGCGACAAAGATCTGCTCAAAAAATTTTACAGTAAAAAATCTTGATAGGGATTGGAATTTTGGGGTATTTTCTCATAGAAAAGTGTGAATACTGTTAACTCTCTGATTCAAGGACAAGTTCATATACATCATTCGTTTCGAAAATCGTTTCGATTTAACGTTCTTCATTTCTTCTCAACTTTCAGAAATATTTTTTGTCATCCGATAGCTCTTTGCGAAGCCTTTAGAAAACGTAGTTTCAAGCGCTTTTTAAAACAATAATGGTTTTGCGTCCTGCCTGTTACCTTCTGTAATATGCTTATAATCTATATGGGTAATTTTCGAGAAGATGTTATAAAACTTTTGAGAGAAATGCGATAATATATATATCACTAATGAGAGGTTACATCGTAGATCATCTACAATCAAAATTAGCTTTTTTCAACTTACTAGCGATTTCCATTTCCTTAACTCCAGACTGTTTCAATGTCATAATATTTCTCACATAATTCATTCTCACAAATCAAAGTTAAGTAGATATAATATTTGATAGGTCCCAGAAAATATAGAACTTGCGATTAACATATATAATTACTCTAGAGCTCCGACTTGCGACATCTCAATTTACATTATTTCAATTTGAGTCGCTTTTTAAGAACTTAAAAAAATTCGATTTTCGTCGTTACAAATTCAACTAAGTCGGTCCGATTTGCATCGTTTTAATCCCGAGTTACGTCGTTCTGATTTCGAGTTGCATCGCTAGAAACGGTTAAATTTTAAACTGCAGCATTGTGGATTTCCATTTCAAGTATCACTGATAGCAATTATCCATCACTTCTACGTTAAGATTTCAGATTGCGCAAAATAAGGGGAATTCCCTTTTTCTTTGTTATATAAGTGGCACTAAGAAAAAGTGATTGGTTGTGGTTAGAATAAAGGGTGTGAGTCGCCAAAGTACATTAAGGACGTAAATTACTCAAAGTAGAATTAAAGCAATAAGTTTAAAAAAAAAATTAGACGTAATAAAATCGGGAAAAAACCTGTTGATATAGGAACATCCCTCGTATAAGCTTCTACAATAGTAAAAACAATTTGCGATAGAGACAGTGATAAAATAAATCAATTAGCTGAAATTAATAAAACTTCAATTTAAAGAAAATACTAGAATTTCCTAATTGGTTAATATGGAGTCTCTCCTTTCAATTTGGATACACGATCAAAATCAGCATAGAATGTCAATGGGCAAGGACTTAAAACATACTGCATCTAGTAGTAACAGAAATTCTGATGATTTCTAAGCCAGCAAATGGTTGGATTACAAGTTTTTTTTTTTCATTAGAAAAAATTTTTTCCCCTTCTTTTGAATATTTTCTGCAATAAATTACACTTGAGTACGTATATATAGAAAAAGTTGATTCGATATGCGTCGTTTCAATTTGTATCTCATTTCTCTGGTCTCCATAAACATTGCAAATCGGGGTACTACTGTACTTATTATTTGAAAACACTGAGAAAAATATACCAAATTGAAGTCTATATCTTTTGATTCTAAATATAATTTAGCAATCTTGTATGGATCTTTAACGTGTTTGGATCTGAATAAAATATTAAAATATTGGCTGAACCAAAATGATATGGATCTTTTCACATCAACCGTAAAGTGAAATTTTTTAATCTGGAAATCGTTTGTCGATAGTCCTTCAATTGTTGATCAGTTTTAAGTCGCCCTAATTTCGCTTAAGAATTGTTCACATTTACTATTCTTTTCTCAACGATTTTTTCATATGTAGTTTTATGAAAATTAAAAATTACAATGATATATTACTATAAGTAATACTCCGATCTCATAAAATATGTACGAACTCACGCATTTCTGCTTGGAAGTCTTTATTATGGTAGCAAGTTTCCGTTTGGCCAGAAGCTGATAAACTGATATTTGTATGATGCAGTGGGTTACAATATATTTGCTACTTTCATAGTTTGGATTCGATTCTCCGTAAGCGCAGCTTCTTATCGTACATAAATCTGATGGGTTGGATAAAGAATATTGCTTCCTGTAGTCGGTGTCGTCGTCACTGCACCACTTATTCCTAAGCAACATATTTTCTAAACCTTTTTTAGTCGAATTCAATTCAAATACCAATATTTAAGAGTTTTTTTTTAATTTAAATAGAACTTTTCCATATTTCATTCTTAAAATCTTCTTCCGGAACAGGTCCTTGTTTTTAAAATTGGGATCCAATAATAAATTAGTCTTTTATCAATCCGATTTGAATGGGTGTTGGTATGATGATGTAGTACGTTTTAATTCTGTCTTAAATTTCAGACCATAATTATTTTTCTAATGGAGCAATTCATCACTCAAATTTCATTGAACGACACCCTCTGGAGTTAAACATGGAGACAATATACTAGAGTATTAAAAAAGCCGATTTTTTCAAGAAACCGGTTTTCGAGTTATAATCTTTATAATGGGATATTTATAAAAACCGGTTTCGAATACGGTTTTATGTCAAAAAAATCGTTTAACCGGTTTTTGTTTGATTATTATCAATCTCTGGAGAATATAATTATTGAATAGAAATTTAGAGTTCAATGAATAAAAAACCTTTACCATGTGAAGACCATTAATGAAGTTGAAATACTGGTACCATCGTATTCAAAATGTATATTTGTTAACCGTTTGTAACAGATTTAATCAAATCATAGTTGCACTATATAATGTCCTAAATAAGTGGGGTGTTTTTCGGTGTCGTATTTCGTATAGATTTTATTGATGTGATTATATCTAAAACACACGGTCATAGCTAAATCGATTCAGAATATGATTCCTGTACTCTACTCATGTAACACGCGGAATGAAAAATTATATTTATTCTCAGTCATGGGCCAACTTAGAAAAATTAAACTGAATATTTAGTTAAATGCTTAAAATTGTCAACCATTAAAAACCAGTTAACCTACTGAAAAAAACCGGAATGTTCTAAAATTCGAAAATAGAAATTATTCGCAACCGGTTGGTTTTCCGAATGGAAAAACCCGGTTAACCGGTTTCTGTTTTCAGTTTTTGAATACACTACAATATACCTTTTTAGATAGAAATTTACCGGGATTTAAAAAAAACTGAATTTCCCGGGAAAATTCCCAAAACTTTTTTCTATGAAGAAACCCTATTAGAAGCCTTTAAAGAAAAGTAAATCGCGATAACTCACAAAAGCGGTGATAGTGTGTTTACCTTTAGTGTAACTTATTGCACTTTTTCTCGTAATTTTACATTCATTTAGTGTATGGGCAATCCGGTTTTGGAAACGGATCTACGTTGAACACGCCTAACGATTGGATTGTTAAATATGTTGTTAAAGGAACTCTCAATATCAATGCAACATCATTAAAGGCTCACGAAATTCTATGAAGTATATTCTGAATAAAAAATTCCCAGCCCACAAACTGGACCGTTGTCGACTTTATATAAATTCGCCAGATTTTACAAGAATTTGAAAAAGTTTTTTATTAATTTTGTTCCTCAAACACATTATAATATTCTCACACAAATTATTTCCATTTTAATTAGAGGCGTGGCTTTTTTTGCGTTAAAAAAATTTTAACATTTTTATGCGTTTCTCTTTTTTTTAGTAAAAAGTTATTTTTACTAAATTTAGTTTTTATTATTATTAATTTATTTGATTTTGCAATAATTTATGCCACATGTGTTTCTAATATCAACATTCTATTTTCGTTATTCTCTTTCTATTTCTATAATTTTATTGTTGTTGTTGTTGTTCCTGTCATTCTTTTCTATTATTATTGTTTTTGTTGTTATTTGTAATTTGTTTATAATGAAATAAAATTGCGTTGCAATATTTGCATAAATTACTTTTGAGTTTTTATTGAAAAAAAATCTACAACAACAAAAACTACAGACAAAATGACGCAAAATAAAAAAAATTATATTTACGAACAAAGAAATTTATTTTAATTAATTAAAATACTTTAGCGTTCAATTCTTGAATGAATATGAAAATAAGTGGGAACTTTACAAAAAGCTAAAGTGAATTTTGAATACCCTACGCAATGGAAAATAAATAAGCAAGTAAATACAACAAAAAAGGGTGTAGAATTGAAGAAAAGTTGGTTATATATCAGTCAACGAAACCTTTAGTCGTCATAACGAAAATTTTTGTTAATTTTTCGTAAATTCTTCAAATTGACGAAAAATTGTCAATGTGATCATTTGAATTTGTTAATTAAAATGCAGTTAATTTGAAGAAATATTATTCAATTTGAATAATTAATTACAAAAAAAATAAATTCTTTATATTGATGAATATTATTCAATTTAAATTAATGAAATTTAAGTTGAATTGATAAAAGAATTACGTAATATTGTTGTAATAAATTAATACATAAATTATTAGGGACCAAAGGAAGGAGTACTCCCCACACAAAGCAAATATTGATATCTAAAGATCTAAAGAACTGTAAAGACGAGAATTTTCAAATTTGGTCCCAATCACATCCTTAAGGAACTATTTTACTGGACAAAATGTAAGACGGATAGGATGAGGGGAGAAGTAGCCCCCATACAATGCAAATATTGATTATCGAATATCTACAGCGAGAATTTGGCTTTGTGTGATCTAGGACCGAGGAGAATTTTTGTGCAGCAAAACGCACCGGGTATATGCTATTTTTACCCAGTGCGTTTCGAATGTTTATAACATATTTTTCTCCTTTGATTTCAATATTTAGTTTACATTTTCTTTGTCAAATGTCATTAATTATGACAAAGAAAATATACAAAATTATTTGACGAAAAAAATAGTTAAATGAACAAAAATTTTATTCAAATTATCTTCATTTTAATACGTAAAATTGAATAAATTTGTGTGTTATTTCACTCACGATGCGTTACTGCCAGTTTTACTAAATACATTTTGATTTAACATATTTTTCGTTAATTTTTTAAGAAATTTTATTCAATTTAACGTATTTTTCTAAGCAGTTTTTTTGATTAAATTTTGTTAGTATATTTGAAGAAATGTTTTTCAATTTGAAGAAAAATTATTTTAATTGGAATAATAATTTGTTTATTTAACACTTTTTGCCTACGGCATTTGGTTCCGCTTACTCCTATCACAATATGCAGTATACTGAATAACCATGGGATTCCCGTATCATGTGTGTACCCTCCAGTCCAATTCCCTACGATAGCTTATTTTTTATAGTGTCATCCATAAAATTCTGGGTTCTCGGAGTTATGAAGTTTTGGGCAATAACAACGGATGTATCCCTCCCACATGCCTTGCATTTACATTGTCGGTTTCTTCACTGCTTTTTAAGTGAAGTGTCCCGTAACATACCCAACATCTTACTTATCACAGTTTTAGTCAAATTCGAATTAAAGTTTTTTCTTTCATTTGGATTTCACAATAGTACTTTTGTAGTTGTAATAACTGTTTATGTTATTCCACAGTAACCTGTGTTTTGCCTTCGCACACTCTTCTTGATCACGTTCTTAATGATCTAAAAGGCATTGAATTTTGTAGGCTTATAACTTGGAACTGTCTACTCAGATTATTTGCTTCTTTGGAATATTTTTGATAGTTTCTTTACAATCCATGATAGTTATACACTTTCTATCCTTAAATGACGTGGCCTTGATTGCCAATTGGCTGTCGGTGAAGATATTCAAATCCTAATATTGCAGACATGCCATATTCGTTTTGGCACGGACTGTGGTCATCCTAAAGTATTTCACCTTCAACCATCCTTTCGTCCAAATGTAGTCTCCACTTCAGTTTTGGGTGAGCCCCAAATACTTGGCATTATTTATAGTAATGTTTAAAGCATCCGGACTCTCATTTCTCATTACCATTGATGTTGGTATAGAACTCGCCAATACGGCAGTGAAACGTCCTTCAGAAGATGTTAGGGTTCCACTATTACTTCCATCTATCATCTATTAAAGTCTCAGCTTGGATGTGAGTTTTAAAAATAAATTTCTTAATCTCTTCCTTAATATTATCAACCTTGCGCTCTATTGAAAAGTGTTATAATCTCGTTTCCAACAACTATAATTTGCCCTCTTTGCTAAGGGCTTTCCCGCGGAGATTTTCTTTCTCGTAGTGGACAACTTTCTTCGAAAGACATGTCGTTAGCCATTTCTAGTAACTAAACTGCATAAATTCAATGCTATGAAGCAGCATCAGGATGGGTAACGGTTAAAGGGGCAAAACATTTATTTCAGAAAGAAGAAAGACTTTTTCCTTACAAAGAGAGCTCTATGTTCCCCAAAAATCTTTGTCTCGATTTGAAATTGTAAAGCAGAAAAGGAGAGTTCCGAAATATGTACAATTTTAAAGATGTCTATGATGGAAAAGTGAGTTAAAAGTGCATTGAAGTGATGTGTATTTCAATACGATCATCATTCTGTATCGATCGACACAAACTATTTTTGATAGATTTCGTAATAATTATATGTTTAAGAAAATTATGACCATATTTATAGCACTACAACGCGTTAGGTTTAACCATGGACGTGGTGAAAAAGCAATAAGAAGTTCGCCTCCTTTAAACCCAACTCCCAGTATCCCTTCAAAAGGAGACGGACCTAATATAAACTGAATTCACAACGCTTACCAGATTTCCACACCCCTAAAGTGTGGATGTTTGCTACCAAAACCCGATTAGGGTAGCTGTGCGACTCCTAAGACTTTTCCACTAAAAGCCTTTACCTCTCTTTTATTAAAGACATTGGAACGAGTACTCTAAATCATGTCAAAGAAACATATTGCAGATGAAAGGCCAAATTCAAGCATACAAACCCATAAAAGTGTAAACGATTGGTATTCGTAACAAAACCTCGTCTCGGGCAACAATGCAATTTCTTTCAGTGCTTTTTGTCGAATAATTTAATCTCTCTTGTCTTAAATACTTTGAAATGAGTACCCATGTCATGTTATAGAAAAATAATGTAGATTGAACGCTAAGTTTAGGTAAAGGAAAGTCGGTTGAGAGAATTTTATATAAAGTCCACCTCAATACAAAGAAGTCTCAACATGAGAAGGTATACTCACTGGCAATTTGGATTAGTATTTAATGTTCTAGTCGATACAATTTCTCAGCTATGCCAAGGAAGAGGAGGAATTATGGCATAAGAAGGGGTACAATACCAGGAAGCATCAGTGGGTCACCACAATTACTAAGCGATGTCATGAAGGAAGATTATGACTTCATATGTCAACATATATGGTCAACAGCGCTGCTCCTCTCCGATTGTCTTAGTCAAGTCAACAGTTTATAAAACAAATCAACCCTCTGATCCTAAAATTATAGAGCATTCTTTGGCCTCATGGATACTCGACATTCCCATGTTCTTTATTGCAGGAAAATTCCAATTGTCATGTTCTTTAACGCTTCCAGTTTCTCACAATCAACTTTTCAACTTTTACCTGGCAATATTTGCCATGTGCTGTTTATATCGCCATTAATAACTTGAGTACCCAATACAACCATGATATGTAAATATGTTAAAATTTTTCCGATCTCTTTCATTAATTAATTTCAAATTTGTTGCGAATAATTAAAACCTCAAAAACTTAACTCCCTTAATACGATAACAATGATGAGAAAAGGGGACGTTGACATCAAACTTGTGACCAAGAAATTACAAAACAGGAATCAAAACAAGTTCCTCTCAATACTTGATAAAAAAAGGACCTTCCGTATTTACATTGTCCTTAGAAGAGGCATTAACCCTTTTGTGTAAAGAAATCTTTATTTCAAGAAAAATCCTTTCAAAAGAATCAAAGATTTCTTACAAAATATTTATTGACTCAAGTGAGAAAAAAATATTCAACAAAAGATCTTGATCTGGAAAGATCATAAAAAAATTTAAAAAAAATCTACAACTACAATAAGAATAATAACAACAACAATATCATCATTATAAACAAGTAAGAGTGCAGTACTCGGCCATGACGAATCGTCAATACCCTCCACCACGAATGCTTAAGAAGTAAATAAATTATGTTTCGTACATGTACATTATACGCACATACAAACTCACATATACACAGATTTATAATTTTTTGCTTTTATTTTGTGGTTGTCTCAGATATCAGTCTATATCTTTTAACATACTGAACCGATTATGCTGGTTTTGCAATAGGAATCTTCACAGGACTATAATAAATAGTCTGGGCAAATTTTATTGAGCTCTGTCAATTATTAAGGATGTGAGCGTGCCAACAACAGACAGACAACAATCGGCTCAGATTTTGATGTGATGCAAGAATATATATACATTATGGGGTCTTGTAAGCGTTACCCAACGGAATAATAAAGTTAGTTACTTGTGGTGATGGAGGGTATAAAAAGTAATAAAAATAATAACAACAACAATTCAACTTAAACATGCAACAATTGTAGTTATTTTCTTGCAACACTTGCATAAATTTATTTACAACAAGAGCAAAAAAAAAGGATTTTAATTCAATTCAATTCATTATTTTTTATGTTTCTTGTATTTTCTTTTATTTCTTTTCTTCTTGCAAAAGTTTACCGAAGAAGAGAAGAGAGAAAGGTTTTCAAAGGATTCCTTTTTGCAAAATGTTGAAAGATAAAACTTGTTTCATTCTTCATATTTTCAGGTTTAAGATTGTTTTCTTTTTTTTCTGGATGTTGTTGTTGTTTGTGTTGTTATATATTTGTGCAACAATGCAGCAACTGCAATGAAATGCAACGCATGTTGCATATGTGGCATTAACATTGTGTTCATTGTGTCTTTTATGACAGTTGAATTTGAACAGCAGAATGTAAGAAGTAAGTAAACGCATTTAGCACAGTGGGACTGAAGGCTAGAAAATTTGCATTATATGTAAGCTTCGATGTTCTATCCGTACGTACTTTTCCATCCCACTTTTTTCAAAAAAAATGTTTGGATCAGAATTATAAATCTCCCATGATCGATTTTTTAGATATTCGACATTTAATAATTAATCTGTATGGGGTTACATAAACCTCTTGCTCGGATCTGCCCTAGAATATTTCCAGTTAATAATATTAAGTACTTCATTTTAAATTCCTAGCAGATCTGTATGGGACGGTATATACGTCCAAAAAACTATTTTTAGGACTTAAATCCCCATTTCGGGGACAAAGTAAAATAGAATTCATCTTTGATTTAAAATAAAAATATGAGACAAATTTCATCCAGACATGTGTTGTGGTCATGAGCTTTATATGAACAGCTGGTTGGACATTGTTATATTGACTCAGTAAGTGATTCTGCACATTTTTTCTCAGATCCTTCTAAACATCTGATCAAACCCATAATATCAGTTATATCGGTAAAGACTATTGAAGTAAGTGTGGGACAAGATTGGCGAGCAATTTTTGAAATACATGAACAGCGTATATATCGGTGAATTTAGCGGGTGCAAAGAGCTATAACATTTGACCAATTGGAAAAGCCAGTGGCTTTTGATCAAAACTTTTCCTTCCAAAGGACTGGTAGGGGAATTTTCACAACATCAAAGTCCTATTTGAATAATTCCCAACACTTAAACAGAATGGGACGGACGTAGTATAAATTTATCTGGTGGGAAATCCACAATATTTTCCAGGTACAAGAAAGGTGTGGGCCAAAATTTAGCAATTTTAGAACTTATATGAAGCCTCAACAAGACAATACTATAAATTTAACATTTAAGGGTCCTTTATTTATATTTTGATTCCCTCAGACCTTAGACGGGATTTAGAAAGATCCAACATTAAAAGTCTTAATAGATCCCATGTTTAGGATTAGAGGGATAAATTACAGGGCATAAGAAGGAATCATCAGTTGGTGAACACGCTTCAGCGTCTCTTGATGACTTGTTTTAAAAAGATCAGCCATCAAAAAACTAGGAGAAGGACACCACGATTCAGAGTATCTTGAGAATAATAACAATTGAAGAATTTGCATTAATCTGTTATACAAACGACAATTATAATACTTCGAAAGGAATAGAGACAAGTTCCAGATCAGCTTAGTAGATGAGAGAAAGATGCACTTAACTTGTTATTTTTTATAAAATAAAAATTATAAAATTATTATTTTAGCATAAAATTGTTATTGGATCATATATTTCGATTCCACTGTATCAGTACTTTTGATATATTTAAGTAAATCTCGTAGGTTTATTATTTATTTTTGAACCGAAATGTTAAATTATTTGTTACTGCCCACACAAATGTCAACCTTAAAACACAATTTTTGTGAAAAAGGTATAAATTTATGATGACATTTACTTTCCTTCAAAAACAGATATTTAACGTTTATTTATATTTTTGGATTTTCACCACAATGAAGGATAAAAGAGGATAAAGGAAAAATCTTAATTTCATACTAAAATTTGAGTTTAAAAATAATTTAATTTTATAATTAAATACAAATTATACATTAAAATTTAAGTTTTATACTAAATATTCATTTTTAAACAAAATTATAACATTATAACAAAATTAAATTATTTTTGTATACTTTTTGATTCGATAATAAAATAGCAATTTTTTGCTAAAATATAAATTTTAGACTAAAATATAAATTTTATACTAAAATAGCAATTTTGTGCTAAAAAATAAATTTTAGACTAAAATATAAATTTTATACTAAAATAGCAATTTTGTGCTAAAATATAAATTTTAGACTACAATATAAATTTTAAACTAAAATATAAATTTTAGACTAAAATATAAATTTAATACTAAAATAGCAATTTTGTGTTAAAATATAAATTTTAGACTAAAATATAAATTTTATACTAAATTATACTAAAAAAAATTTTTATACTAAGTAGAATTTTATAATAAAACAGACAAATTTTATGTCTAACTCACAATTTTATAATAAATTGGCGATTTTATTCAAAATAACAATTTTATGCAAAAATCAAGATTTTATACTTTAATAGCAATTTTATAGTAGAACACGTAAGAATGCTATATTCGGCTACACCGAATCTTCATTATCCTCCACTACAAATACATGTGAAGTAAACACAATATGTTTCATACATACACATTCACTAACAAACATATACAATTTATACAAGGTTTTCATAAGTATAACAGTTAATGAGTCATTCATTTTGCCTATAACTTTTCTTCTACTGAACCGATTTTGATAATTTTTGAAATGATAATAAAGTACAGATAACATAATATTATGCCACAATTTCATTCTAATTTGTAGATTTATTATTGTCAACTGTTAAAAGTTCTTTCGGTTAGAGGTTGCCTCAGATATCGGCCTTTAACTCTCAATATACTAAACCGATTTTGCTGGTTTTAAATAGGAAACTTCTCAATATTAAAAGAAATAATTAAACTAAATTTCGTTGAACTGGATCGACTCAGATTTTGATTTGATCCTAGAATATAAATAAAAATTGATTCATTTTTAGCGTTAAATACCCTCTCCAACTCTTATGGTGATGCACAGTGTCTCAAACGGAAAATGAAATGGAAATAAATCTGTATCTTCCGAACGGCTATTTTAATGAAATTATATTATATTATAATTAGTGATAGTAGAAATGTAGGCAAGTTTAAGTGTTTGACTTTTGATTTTGTGGGCACAACAGGAGTCAGTCCACAGGGTCCCAAAGTTGGTCACTTCGGATCATAAAAATATTTAAAACCATCCAGATTTCTTATATCTAAAACGATTTTAAATAAGTGGAAACCTATAAAAAACCTTGTTGTAGAGGTAAAACTTCAGTTTAAGATTTAACTTTTTGACCGATTTTAGCGAAATTCTTATAATATAAAGAGACAAAATTTTGTCCGATTTTTTCAATTTTTTTCATTTTATTAAAATCTAATGATAAAACTTTATAAAGAACAAATTTTTTTAATATCTTAATAGAATTTGAATTTCCAACAAGTATCGATATTTCGCCGATTTTTGACAAAAAATTATTTACATTTTTCATTTTAAGTTATAAAAAATCACTACATAACCTATAACAAATTTATATTTTTCTGAAAGATTAATTAATTGGCTTTTGTGTAATAAAAATCTAAAAAATATAAAAATTAAATTTTCGCCAGAGCCAGAGTTTCTCAAATTCAACCTATTTTTTTTACAATACGCTAAGTTCTGGTTTAATTTTTCATATCGCAAAGCTGGAATTTTAAACGACTAATGTTCTATTCTTAAAGCCTGATATGTTCTAAATTTTTACGTAATAGACATTTTAGCTCCCCGATATCGGTTAGAAAGATATAGAAAAAATTTGAAAAAAGCACTTTTTAGGAAATTTTCGAAAGTTTTTTGGGAATTACGGGATTTCTATTAGGAGAAATAAAATAATGTTAAAAGTTTCCGATTAAATGTCAAAAAATGTACTTGTGTTCAAAAATTGTAAAAAGCCCATTTTTGGAAGCTTTTGAAAGTTGTTTGGGAATTACTGGATTTCTTTTAGGAGAAAAAAAATAATGTTAAAAATTTCAAAAAATCGTTAAAAAAGATTAAGTAAAAAAATTTTATTTGAAGATCAAAATTGAATAATTTGCAAAAACAACCTCTTTAACAGTTTCACGTAATTTCTCCGAAAAAAGTCTGCAAAGAATTTTATTATTGTCAATAATGTTATACATTTCCGAAAGTGATATATAATTTGTCTAACTTTATATTTCCATGTCTCAAAAATATTGATCGAAACCTTGCAGGTCTTTATAAATCTAAAACATTTTCTAAGATTCACTAAGACCTTTAAGGTTTCGATGATGTAGGTTTTTAATAGGGTTTCAGTAGCAGAATCAATACATACAAAAATCTTAAAAACCGGTTTAGATAAAAGAAATCTGGATCGTTTTAAATATGTTTATGAACCGAGGTGAACAACTATGAGACCCTGTAGACCGACCATTCATTTCCATTTCATTTGAAACACTGTGCACTGTTTAAATACCCTCATCACTTCTTGTGGTGGAGAAGGGTATAATGATTATTTTTATAGTTTTAGATAAAAATTATAATTTTCTTACAAAAGTTATTATTTGTTATAAAATTATAATTTTATACTTATATTATAATTTTATTCTAAATTATCAATTTTATACAAATATTTCTCTGGGCTAAAATTTATTTATTTTCATTATTTAAAATATAACCGGCAAATCTAACAAATACAAACATAATCACTCATATACACATATGAAAAACCTACACTCTCTCTCTCTCTCCTCATACATAAATACACTCATATGTTCACACATTTAATCATACATAGATTAATGTTGCAATAGGATTTTGAACTTTATCATTTTTTCTGCTTTGTTTTAGATGGGTGTTTTTATGTTTTAATACATACATAAGTACATCCATATATGTGTATGTGTATGTATATATCTCCCCGTCTGTCCAAGTGTCTGTCACTGAATGGCGGCTTAACTGCTGCCAGTAATATTTAACAAACAAACAAACAAAAAAGCAAGAAAAACAAAACGTTTACACAGCAGACATTATAAAAACCATAACCTTACTTAACAATATTTTATGGTTTGTTGTTGTTGTTTTTTTCACATTTTCAACTTTTTTTCCTCTTCCTTTTTTTGAATTTTCAACAAACAAACAATAACAACAACATGTGTGTGCATTACTTTGTTATTGAAACGTCATGCATTAAAGCTGTTACTGCTGCTTCTTGCTGTTGTTGCTGCAAACCAAAAAGCAACAACATCAATAAACAGTAGCAAATACAACAACAACAAGAAAATATATATCATTTGTTTATTTCATTTATTAAAACTCATTTATAGATTTAAAAAAAAATTATACCCTTTTTCATGATTTTCATCGCATTGTTACCGCTTTTTTTGTAAAGTAATAATTTGCAACCGATTTGTTTTTGCCACATAATAATTTTAAATTAGATTTGTATTTAATTTGAAATATCTAGCTGTTTTAGTATAAAATTATGATTTTAGTATAAAATTGCTATTTTAGTATAAAATTTCTTTTTTATTATAAAATTGCTATTTTAGTATAAAATTGCTATTTTAGTATAAAACTGCTATTTTAGTATAAAATTGCTATTTAAGTATAAAATTGCTATTTTAGTATAAAAGTGTGGTTTTAGTATATAAGTGTGGTTTTAGTATAAAATTGCTATTAAAGTATAAAATAGTTATTTTAGTATAAAATAGTTATTTTAGTATAAAATTGCTATTTTAATATAAAATTGTTATTTTAGTATAAAATTGCTATTTTAGTATAAAATTGCAATTTAGTATAAAATTGCTATTTTAGTATAAAATTGCTATTTTAGTATAAAATTGCTATTTTAGTATAAAATTGCTATTTTAGTATAAAATTGCTATTTTAGTATAAAATTGCTATTTTAGTATAAAATTGCTATTTTTGTATAAAATTGCTATTTTAGTATAAAATTGCTATTTTTGTATAAAATTGCTATTTTAGAATAAAATTGATATTTTATTATAAAATTAATATTTTAGTATAAAATTGCTGTTTTAGTATAAAATTGCTGTTTTAGTATAAAATTGCTGTTTTAGTATAAAATTGCTGTTTTAGAAAGAAATTGCTATTTTTGTATAAAACTAGAATTTAAGTATAAAATTGCTATTTTAGTATAAAATAGCTATTTTTGGATAAAATAGGATTTTAGTATAAAAGAGAAATTGTAATATAAAATAGCAATTTTTGTGTAAAAAAATAAGTTAAAATTTATAAAAATTAAATATCACTTACATTTGACTTAATTTAGCGACAACACCTAGAACAGGTGTTAATGCGCAAATAATCGGATCTGAAAAGAATAAAGAAAAATAATATTGGAAATTTAGCTTTAAAAATAATTTAAAAGTTTAAAAATAGTAAAATCGGTCGATATATTTATCCTTTTCTATACTGAAACATTTTTCCTTGTAATGTCCTATAAGGAGTAAGAACGAAAAATTCTTACCATACATATATGTTAATTTAAACGAAACCACTAAATTTACTGTTGAAAAATTTACAAAAATAAAATATTTTTATAATTTTAATCACTGGTGATGATATTTTAAACCTTTTTCGGAACATTAACATTTTTATATTGCTTTTTGTCACTTTACTCGAAAGTCCACCTCCATTTACACAATTTTCTTTTAACAAGAGCTCTGTATCTTTCTTCTGGAATTAACTCCAAATTAACATAAAATTTTTGACCAGGAAATTGCGAGAAATCTGCCAGAACATACGTTTCGTCATCCATTATGCAGCAAGAATATTTTATTTACTTGATTTAAATTTCTATGCTCTGTTTTTGACCTCTTTACTTTCAGCTTTATTCCTGTCAAGAACTTTCTGAGCCTTGTATATTTTTAAACCTGTTAAATAGTCCGAGCACTCACCTAACCGGACTGCTTTCTTACCGGATATATCGGGAGCCCATTTCTTTTACCTTGAACAATTTGTAGGACCAAATTTGGTTTGGATGAAAATATTTTATAAATTTAGTACGCACTCTTTTCCTGGTCACTCATGTTAATCCGATTAAAAATATTTTCATTTGAAACTTGACCAAAAACAAATCAACTAATACTTCTGTTAAAAGTTTTAAATGAAAAATGTGTGGTAAGAATATTTCGTTCTCATTCTTTACTATTATTTCGCCTCTAACCACAAAACTCACTTCAAAATTCGCCCTCCTAAATGAACATTATTTTGATAGATTTTCCCCGATAACAATTGTAGCATTTTGTTTTAGTTGTTGTTGTGTTTGTTGTTGTTGGTCATGGTTTTAATTAATTTCAATTAAATTAATAATTTGTTTGGTTTAATTATACACCGACAACATAAAAAATAATAAACAAAAACAACTACAACAAATATTATAATTATTGCAGTTTTATTTGTTCATTGCATGCCACTGATTCACTCATTCAGTCACTCACTTACTGGTGGCAAGTGGCAAACAGTAGAGTTATGTTGTGGTTTTTCAGTTTCAGTGTTGTTTCTCGCTGTTAACTAAATCATTTTTCAAAATCATTAAAATTTTAATTTTTTTAATTAAACGAAACATTTTTTTGGAAAAAATATAAAATATGAAAAAAAGTACAGTGAATTTTCTATTCGATTGTGGGAAAATAATCGATTAATGATAAATTTATTATTTGGTGAAATGACATTTTAGTCGAGTTGCAGAATATTTTAATTAATATTTGAATAAATGAGAGAATGTTTAAAAATGAAGTAATTAAGTAGTGAAAAATAGTGACTGAGATCGAAAAATTCTTTACATACGTTTTTCATTAAAACTTTTATCTCAATATAATGTCATTCTGATTCAAATGAGATATCAGAAAATAGATCGTACTACAATTATAAAATATTTTTAATAAAACCCAACATGATCCAACCAAAGATTCCAAAGATCTGCCGTTAAACAGTTTCCAATGTTATCAATCAGTACCGGGAGAACCTGTTTCAGATTAAAGGAATGGTTCTGATGATGTGTCTAAAGCCAAAAAATTTAAGCATTTAAGAAAGCAACCAGGCACAAAAAGTTCCCGACTGGAACTCTGCTAAAAATTAAGAGCCCAAAAGAAACGGAACACGAAAATTGAATTCAAATTTTCTAAAAATATTCTTGCATTATAATGGATGCTATTTTTTCGTTATTTCCGGGTCAAACATTTTATTTTATATCTCAAGGGAATGTTGAACAAAAATTTAGGATCCAAAAACAGTCAAATTTTTTCCAAAAAGTTGCGCCAGAAGCATTCCAATCATTTGTTACAACGGACTCTATAAATAGCCGAAATTTACATCAAGGAGTGTTTACCAACAGGTTGCTTCCTTTCATAAGACCTCAAAATATGTCTACTTATTTTTGGCTTAACATGATATTCTGTCACTATGGTAAACAAACCCTACTAAAAAAATAAGTGATATTTATACTTAAATATCAATTTTATACTTAAATATCAATTTTATACTCCAATAACATTTTTATTAAAAAAGGCAATTTTATAATAAAATGACAGTTTTATTTTTATTCTAAAAATAAAGCGTACTAAAACAGCGTTCTAATTTACTTAAATCCTTCATATTTTTTAATAATTTCTCTAAATGTTACCCTTTTTTAAATTTCATGCAAAATCACTAAAAACAAAACCATCAAATTATGCTCGAAAAGAAATTTTTATGTACAAAAATATTTCTTTCCCATGTAAATTTTCTTCAAAAATAAAAATCAATTTGTTGTTTCAATTTAATGATATTTTCATAAGCAAAATTATGGTTACAATAACAAATTATGCCACAATGAAATTATACATTTGCAACAATAATTTCAGCAAAAAAAATTCCTCTTCCTAAAATCCATTGATATGACAAGTTTTTACTACAACTTTCACGTTCCGAAAACGGAAGAAAAAACAGCAGAAATTCGCAAAACAAAAATTATTACTGATGGACAGACAGAAGGACGGATGGTTGGTTGGATGGATGGACAGGGTAACAATTGTATGTGTCAAACTAACTGGTGGGGTGTTACTGCTGTTGCAACATTTAGAGGTGCCACGGATAAACATTGTAAAAAAAATATACACAGAAAACGTGCCACATTAAATTATCGCATAAAACAAAAAACATTAAATTCTCTAACTAAACTTCCTTTCCAACACCGTTGTTCCCCCGTTTAGAAATTTTACTTTGAGTTGCATGTAGCCGATATCTGTCTAGTACTCGTCAAGAGTTGAAGTAAAGAAAAACAAAATATATTTTTACTTGGTTTATTCATGTTGGTCAAAATTGCATTTTACCGTTTTGTTTCGGAGTTTTTTTTTCATGTTTCTTCATGTGGTGTTAGTGATGAACATCTTATGAATAAAAACTTGCATTTGGTTATAACGGTATTATTACTTATATACACACACATAAACAAAACATATTTACCAGCAACATTCTAGTTTTTATGTTCAGTTAAATGTTACACTGTTTACCGTTAAAACCACAAAAGCAAAATTGCTATTTTAAAATAAAATTGCTATTTTAATCGTAAATTTTATATTTTAGTATAAAATTGTTATTTTAAAATAAAATTGTTGTTTTAATCTTAAATTTTATATTTTAGCATAAAATTGTTATTTTAAAATGAAATTGTTATTTTTAGTATAAAATTGTTATTTTAGCATAAAATTGATATTTAAAAATAAAATTGCTATTT
Organism: Cochliomyia hominivorax; assembly: GCA_004302925.2. Classification (NCBI taxonomy): domain Eukaryota; kingdom Metazoa; phylum Arthropoda; class Insecta; order Diptera; family Calliphoridae; genus Cochliomyia; species Cochliomyia hominivorax. The sequence goes on from PYHX02000158.1 coordinate 45,854,129, forward strand.
TAGTATAAAATTGCTATTTTAGAATAAAACTGCTATTTTAGAATAAAACTGCTATTTTAGAATAAAACTGCTATTTTAGAATAAAACTGCTATTTTAGAATAAAACTGCTATTTTAGAATAAAATTGCTATTTTAGAATAAAATTGCTATTCTAGAACAAAATTGCTATTTTAGAATTAAATTGCTAATTTAGAATAAAATTGCTATTTTAGAACAAAATTGATATTTTAGTATAAAATTGCTATTTTAGAATAAAATTGCTATTTTAGAATAAAATTGCTATTTTAGAATAAAATTGCTATTTTAGAATAAAATTGCTATTTTAGAATAAAATTGCTATTTTAGTATAAAATTGTTATTTTAAAATAAAATTGCTATTTTAGAATAAAATTGCTATTTTAGAATAAAATTGCTATTTTAGAATAAAATTGCTATTTTAGAATAAAATTGCTATTTTAGAACAAAATTGCTATTTTAGAATAAAATTGCTATTTTAGAATAAAATTGCTATTTTAGAATAAAATTGCTATTTCAGTATAAAATTGCTATTTTAGAACAAAATTGCTATTTTAGTATAAAATTGCTATTTTAGAATAAAATTGCTATTTTAGAATAAAATTGCTATTTTAGAATAAAATTGCTATTTTAGAATAAAATTGCTATTTTAGAATAAAATTGCTATTTTAGAATAAAATTGCTATTTTAGAATAAAATTGCTGTTTTAGTATAAAATTGCTATTTTAGAATAAAATTGCTATTAAAGTATAAATTTTCTATTTTAGAATAAAATTGCTATTAAAGTATAAATTTTCTATTTTAGAATAAAATTGCTATTTTATAATAAAATTGCTATTTTAGAATAAAATTGCTATTTTAGAATAAAATTGCTATTTTAGTATAAAATTGCTATTTTAGAATAAATTTTTTTTTAGTATAAAATTGCTATTTTAGTATGAAATTGTCATTTTAGTAATTACCGTAACTGCATATTGCCTGATGTATCAAGAACTTTTTGCTTAATTTTGTCGGCTTTTGAGTCCTACACTCTTCTTAGATATTCCTTAAACATCAGCAACATACAAATTTTAACCTTAAAGTTGCGAAAAATCAGGTAGAACATTATGTAGTAAAATTATGCTTTTATTTTTTCGTGATCTGTTTTAGGCCTTTTAATTTTTAGCAGAGTATTAGCTTTAACATTTCAAACCAAATAGTCCAAATAGTCCAAGCACTCAGCTAAACGGACTGCATTGTGAGCTTTTTTCAAAATGGTTTCTATTTTTTTGGCTTTAGAAATATCTTGTAGATCATGTGAATCAATTGTGCTACCTGAATTAGATTTTCTATCAATGAACAAGTTCTTTCAATACTGTTTTATAACACTGAAAACAGTTTGACGCCGGACCTTTAAATGCTTTGTAGGGCCAAGTTGGGTTTTATAAAAAATATTTAATAATTTTAGTACTCACTTTTACTGGTCACTCATTTTAATCAGATTAAGAATATTTATTTGTATGTTTGTTTGTTAAGA
>PYHX02000158.1:45855759-45902344 GCA_004302925.2 Cochliomyia hominivorax
CACGTTACATGGAATTCAAAGTTAATATAACCTTTTCACCACAAGTGGTGGTAGAGGGTATAAAATATTAAATTTATTATTTTAATTTTTTACTATTTATTATTTTTAAATTCAATTAAAATTATAAAGAATTAATATTAATCATACGTCAGGGAGTGCAAAATTTCTTATAAAATTCTAATTATTTTTTATATATTTTTTAATTATTATTTAAGTGAAATTCTAATTAAACAATTTTATTATTCACAATCTAATTAATCATTTGTATCATGTCTGAATCGTTTACGCCTAATAATTTCATGAGTAATTTTCATTTTATTTTGTGTAAAATTGTTGCCAAGTGAAAATTAAATTTGTCAATATATTTTACATAAAATGGGTTTTATGGCCGAACTTTAAGTTCATTTAAGTAAATATTTTAAGATTTTTACAAAAATAAAGGAAATATCTATGAAAGTGTCTGTTAGTCAAAAACAAATTCAGTATTAAAATTTTGAAATATATGGGATAAGGCTAAATTTTGCTTCAAGGAAAGACTGGTTAAGGTTAAATTTCCCTGAAAGGTATAAAGTTTTTATAAAAGTATTTGTTATCTATGAAAACGCTGCAACTTGAAGATTCATAACTTAAAGGAAAAAATAGGTAAAATGTCATTTAATGTCAAAAAATGCTTAAGAGCTTCAAATAAAAAAAAAACTCTATTTTTAAATAATATTTGAAGTTTAAATATTTAAACTTTAATAAAATTTTAATATATATTAAAATGTCCCTGAATCTGGGAATGAAACATTCACACTTTTCTATACGAAAATGTCAAAAGTCCCAATTGTCCCAAATGTCTAAAAATTTTATTTTTTTAAAATTTGGGACATTTTTTATTTTGCATAAAAAATAGTCACCTTGTCGTTAAAAAGGGCGTCCAGCAGAAATAACTTTTTGGTTGATTACGTGACAGGATAATTTAAGACTGATTACACGTTAGCGATTTAAGAAAAAAATTAAAAACTTTAAAAAAATATTTTTTTTTTTAAATCACAGAAAAAATATTTTTTATCTCAATTCATAACAGAATTTCTGTAAAATTTTTTAAAAAATCAACATTCTATAGGTTCCCAACTTGGAAGGGTGACCAACAACGCCCTGAGCACAAAATCTCTAACTTTATCAGCTTTTATCATGTGAATTAAGGTATCTCTAACGGTTCAAGAGTTATGGAATTATTTCCAAAAAAACATATCTCTAACAAATCAAAAGTTACAGAATTATTGAAAAAGTCGGTATTGAAAACAATATGTAATTTTACATGGACAGGCGAACGGACTGATTCAGAATATTTAAATAATAGAAAATAAAGTTTAAAATACATTTTTACAGGATGCAAAAAAAAGTTAATTAAATTTATATTCAAGAAATTTTTGAACACAAACAAATTCAAAGTTTACATTATTTAAATTATATCTACTTTATTTTACTTTATGTAAAAAATATATTTAAATATATTTCAATCAAATTTACATGATTATTTTAGGAAAAATATGCAGGAGTATTTACAAATAATTGTTTACATTAAGTAAATAATTGTAAGAAAATAATTTGCTATTTTAACATGTAATAACAACGATAATTCATATTTTCATCTTTACAATATGTAAAAATTACACTAATTTTACGTTAAAGTACTTGAAATATGTAAAAGATAAAAATTACTTCTTTTTACCAATTGTTTACATTGTGAAAGAAAATTACAATACACCCGGAATGGAGCTTAAAAGTAATTCTTTACATGCAACAAACAAAAAGTGTTGGATTAAAACCGTTAAAGTAATTGTAAAAATTGTGTAAAAATTATGTAAAAATTATGTAAATATTTTGGAATATACTTATTTACATGTCAATTTATTATTTATTTATAATTGTTTACATGTAGCAAATAAATATATTAAAAATACCTTTAATAGCAAAAAAGTTTCTAAGTAAAATTTTAAAATTATACATATAAATAAGGTTGTTTACATTGTGTAAAATTTTCAGAAAATTTTTTACATCTTAGATAATATTTTATGTCATTATTTACCTGATATGGAGCTAAGAAGGGAGAGTTTACATTTAATAAATAACAAATGAAATAATTTCATTAATTACATTTTTTACAATAGAATAATTTACATGATTATTTAGTAAATAAGTGCTAAAAAAAATTTAAAAAATAATTGTTTACATCATGTAAAAATAATTGTTTACATGACAATTGAAACATTTGATAAAATGATATATTTACAATATGTAAAATTGGAAACTGATAATTACTCTTCAAAAATAATATTCATATTATGTAGACAATTTCATAATGTAATTGTTTACATTCTAATATTTTTACATGATTATTACACTAAAAATACTTCAAAAGAGGTTAAAAATAATTGTTTACATTTTTGTAAAATAAAGTTAATATAAATTTGCAATAATTAAATTAAAATTCTTTCTCTCGAATTTCAGTGAAATTAATAATTTACATCATGTAAACATTTATAAAAATTAAATTTTTACATGTAAAAAAAAATTATAATAAAATGATAAAAAATACATTTTTAGTTATAGTTTACCTTTCATCTAACAATATCTACAGGACGTATTAAATAAAAGATAAGATTTAATGAAGATTTTATATCATAATTAATGTTTTACATTATGTAAACATCCATATAATTTAAAATTTTTCATGCGAAAATAAAATATTAGATAAAATTTAATTCAACCAAATTTTTACATCATGTAAACGAACGAATTTCTTTTACAAAATGCATTAAATAAAAAATTAATTTAGTAAACATTTTAACTCATGTAAAATACAATTTATTACATTCATTGTGTAAACTATAAAAAATAAAAGTTTACTTATTTAATGTATACATTTACATGAAATATTATTAAGCTTTCTCATAATTGTAGTATTTATATAGTGTAAATATTGCTTACTATAATAAATATCATGTAAATAATGAAGTATTAAACGTAGAACTACTACGGGAATGTTGACAGGAAGTAAAGAACAATTTTACTAAAAAATTGTTTACCACAAGTAAATATTTTTTTACTCACAGCTCTTGTAAAATCTACTGTCAATATAAGGGAAATAGTTGGAGAAAGATTTAACAGTAAATATGTAAACAATAACTTGTTAAAATAATTCCCAATTTAGAAGTTGTTTACATAATGTAAACAATAGACAAATAAATCTTACATAGAGTTTTATATTTTTTTACACGAATTAAATAAATTTATGTTTTGATATAAAAAAAACTTCTTATCGCTGATTATGTCATAATAAAATAATTATTTACTTCGTGTAAAGAATAGCAAGTTTACATGTGGAAAAAAATACATATTTTTATCATAATCACAGAACTTATTGGAATACTTATATACTTCACATTTAATCTGTAAAAAAAATTTTGAAATTAAAAGAATTAAAAGAACATTTTAAAAGTTTATTTACACGATGTAAACTATCAAAGACAAATATTTTACATATGTAATTTTAAAAATTCGGCGACAAATTTATTAAATAAAATTGTAGTTTATGATTTATGACCAAAATATAATTGAATTGTTGAATAAATGAATTGTTGAATAAAATCTCAAAATCACATTCTTATTGCGCTAAAAACTATAATTTCAATCTTCAATTTTTATTCATAATTTAATAATGAATTTTCACAAATCAAATATTTATTTGTATGAATAATTTCACTTTATTAAATATTTTTATTTAAACAAAAATTTACCCGGAATGAAGATTTAATTTCATTTGAAAAATTCTTCAATTTTTTACACTAAACAGCAACAATTTTACACAGAAAACAATAAATAAATAAATATCAGCGATAAAATCATAAAATTCCTTTGAAAAAAATTATTTATTGAAATTATAATAAAAGTAAAAAAAAGGTAATAAAGTTTTTTTCTTCCATAGCAACAGCAAATATGGAGTCACTGAAAAAAATTAAACTTTTTCTTTACACAGAGTAAAAAACAAAAACTATAAACAATTACTAGATATGTATGAATGTATGTTGGGTTTTTTATGGTTTATTATGGGAAATAAATTAAAAAAGCGAAAACAATGAGAAGAAATGTAAAAAAAGCTTGAAACAGAAAACTTAAATATAAATGCAGATATCATGAAAATGATGTTTATTATTTACTTCCACAATTTCTATACAAAGTTTTTCCCAATTTCTATACGAAATTGTCACATAATTTTTATATTAATGTAAATTTCTACAGAAAAACGTCTCTTGTACACCAGATGTCTCTTCGAAAAATTTCAATGAAATAATTCTCTTCAACTAGTTTCTATATAAAGATGTCATTTCGACAAATTTCTGCAGAAAAATATCTCTTCGACAAATTTCTGCAGAAAAATATCTCTTCGACATATTTCTATAGGAAAATATCTCTTCGACATATTTCTATCGAAAAATATCTCTTCGACATATTTCTATCGAAAAATGTCTCTTCGACATATTTCTATCGAAAAATGTCTCTTCGACATATTTCTATCGAAAAATGTCTCTTCGACATATTTCTATCGAAAAATGTCTCTTCGACATATTTCTATCGAAAAATGTCTCTTCGACATATTTCTATCGAAAAATGTCTCTTCGACATATTTCTATCGAAAAATGTCTCTTCGACATATTTCTTTCGAAAAATGTCTCTTCGACATATTTCTATCGAAAAATGTCTCTTCGACATATTTCTATCGAAAAATGTCTCTTCGACATATTTCTATCGAAAAATGTCTCTTCGACATATTTCTATCGAAAAATGTCTCTTCGACATATTTCTATCGAAAAATGTCTCTTCGACATATTTCTATCGAAAAATGTCTCTTCGACATATTTCTATCGAAAAATGTCTCTTCGACATATTTCTATCGAAAAATGTCTCTTCGACATATTTCTATCGAAAAATGTCTCTTCGACATATTTCTATCGAAAAATGTCTCTTCGACATATTTCTATCGAAAAATGTCTCTTCGACATATTGCTATCGAAAAATGTCTCTTCGACATATTTCTATCGAAAAATGTCTCTTCGACATATTTCTATCGAAAAATATCTCTTCGACATATTTCTATCGAAAAATGTCTCTTCGATATACTGCTATAGGGAAATGTCTTTTCTTTTATTAAAGTCTTTCTCTAATTTTACTCCACTAATACATTTTTCGAGAGCATATTTTTTTTCTATGACAAATAAGTCCATATTTAGTCATTTTACTATTTAATGATTGTCATCCGTTAATTTAAATATGTCATTTTCTCTAGTTCATATTTTTCTATTTGCATCTTCATTATTGTTGTTGGTTTTTACGTTGTTGCTTTTGTCATATGTGTGGCTCACACTTTTGCAAATTATCTTCTTTATTTTTTTTGTGGCATTTAACATCCATTGCAAAAGTGTCTTTTTTGTTGTTGCTCTAGCAAATGTGCAATATTTATTATTTAAGTATGTGTTAGTAAGTTAAGAGTGTCATGGTATAAGTTTTGCCTTTTCATTTATCACAATGAATGACTTAAAACGTTTTTTTTTATAATTTTTTTATTTTTTTTTATTTTTAATTTATTTCCGTTTTTGTAGTTGCATTTTTGCCATTTTTCCATTTTAGTTTTTTGTAATCTTTTTTAGCATAAATTTTCTATTGTCTATACAATTCCACTTTGATGTAAATAGTTAAAGTTGTTTTTGTTGTTGTAGTTGGGATGCTTTCTATGTTAATATAAATATGACTTTTTGCAATTTGCAATTTGTAGCATAAAATTTGTTATTGTAACAAATTTATGTTGCAAACTACATAAAGACTCATGACCTGCAATAATTAACACAGTTTTATGAAAAAAATATAGAATTTTTTTCTTTATAGAAAATTGCATAAAATTATTTAACTACAAATGACGAAAGTTTGGTCTCAAAATAAGGGAAGTATAGCCAAAGAAATTCTCTGCCATTTTCTGTAGAAAATTTCAAGAGTCTAGACTGTAGTGTAGACTTTAGTAGTGTAGACTGTAGTAGTGTAGACTGTAATAGTGTAGACTGTAATAGTGTAGACTGTAGTAGTGTAGACTGTAATAGTGTAGACTGTAGTAGTGTAGACTGTAGTAGTGTAGACTATAGTAGTGTAGACTATAGTAGTGTAGACTGTAGTAGTGTAGACTGTAGTAGTGTAGACTGTAGTAGTGTAGTGTAGACTGTAGTAGTGTAGACTGTAATAGTGTAGACTGTAGTAGTGTAGACTGTAGTGTAGACTGTAGTAGTGTATACTGTAGTAGTGTAGACTGTAATAGTGTAGACTGTAATAGTGTAGACTGTAGTAGTGTAGACTGTAATAGTGTAGACTGTAGTAGTGTAGACTATAGTAGTGTAGACTATAGTAGTGTAGACTGTAGTAGTGTAGACTGTAGTAGTGTAGACTGTAGTAGTGTAGTGTAGACTGTAGTAGTGTAGACTGTAATAGTGTAGACTGTAGTAGTGTAGACTGTAGTAGTGTAGACTGTAGTAGTGTAGACTGTAGTAGTGTAGACTGTAGTAGTGTAGACTGTAGTAGTGTAGACTGTAGTAGTGTAGACTGTAGTAGTGTAGACTGTAGTAGTGTATACTGTAGTAGTGTAGACTGTAGTAGTGTAGACTGTAGTAGTGTAGACTGTAATAGTGTAGACTGTAGTAGTGTAGACTATAGTAGTGTAGACTGTAGTAGTGTAGACTGTAGTAGTGTAGACTGTAGTAGTGTATACTGTAGTAGTGTAGACTGTAGTAGTGTAGACTATAGTAGTGTAGACTGTAATAGTGTAGACTGTAGTAGTGTAGACTGTAGTAGTGTAGACTGTAGTAGTGTAGACTGTAGTAGTGTAGACTGTAGTAGTGTAGACTGTAGTAGTGTAGACTGTAGTAGTGTAGACTGTAGTAGTGTAGACTGTAGTAGTGTAGACTGTAGTAGTGTAGACTGTAGTAGTGTAGACTGTAGTAGTGTAGACTGTAGTAGTGTAGACTGTAGTAGTGTAGACTGTAGTAGTGTAGACTGTAGTAGTGTAGACTGTAGTAGTGTAGACTGTAGTAGTGTATACTGTAGTAGTGTAGACTGTAGTAGTGTAGACTATAGTAGTGTAGACTGTAGTAGTGTATACTGTAGTAGTGTAGACTGTAATAGTGTAGACTGTAGTAGTGTAGACTGTAATAGTGTAGACTGTAGTAGTGTAGACTATAGTAGTGTAGACTATAGTAGTGTAGACTGTAGTAGTGTAGACTGTAGTAGTGTAGACTGTAGTAGTGTAGACTGTAGTAGTGTAGACTGTAGTAGTGTAGACTGTAGTAGTGTAGACTGTAATAGTGTAGACTGTAGTAGTGTAGACTGTAGTAGTGTAGACTGTAGTAGTGTAGACTGTAGTAGTGTAGTGTAGACTGTAGTAGTGTAGTGTAGACTGTAGTAGTGTAGACTGTAATAGTGTAGACTGTAGTAGTGTAGACTGTAGTAGTGTAGACTGTAGTAGTGTAGACTGTAGTAGTGTAGACTGTAATAGTGTAGACTGTAGTAGTGTAGACTGTAATAGTGTAGACTGTAGTAGTGTAGACTATATTAGTGTAGACTATAGTAGTGTAGACTGTAGTAGTGTAGACTGTAGTAGTGTAGACTGTAGTAGTGTAGACTGTAGTAGTGTAGTGTAGACTGTAGTAGTGTAGTGTAGACTGTAGTAGTGTAGTGTAGACTGTAGTAGTGTAGACTGTAATAGTGTAGACTGTAGTAGTGTAGACTGTAGTAGTGTAGACTGTAGTAGTGTAGACTGTAGTAGTGTAGACTGTAGTAGTGTAGACTGTAGTAGTGTAGACTGTAGTAGTGTAGACTGTAGTAGTGTAGACTGTAGTAGTGTAGACTGTAGTAGTGTAGACTGTAGTAGTGTAGACTGTAGTAGTGTAGACTGTAGTAGTGTAGACTGTAGTAGTGTAGACTGTAGTAGTGTATACTGTAGTAGTGTAGACTGTAATAGTGTAGACTGTAGTAGTGTAGACTGTAATAGTGTAGACTGTAGTAGTGTAGACTATAGTAGTGTAGACTATAGTAGTGTAGACTGTAGTAGTGTAGACTGTAGTAGTGTAGACTGTAGTAGTGTAGACTGTAGTAGTGTAGTGTAGACTGTAGTAGTGTAGTGTAGACTGTAGTAGTGTAGACTGTAATAGTGTAGACTGTAGTAGTGTAGACTGTAGTAGTGTAGACTGTAGTAGTGTAGACTGTAGTAGTGTAGACTGTAGTAGTGTAGACTGTAGTAGTGTAGACTGTAGTAGTGTAGACTGTAGTAGTGTAGACTGTAGTAGTGTAGACTGTAGTAGTGTAGACTGTAGTATTGTAGACTGTAGTAGTGTAGACTGTAGTAGTGTAGACTGTAGTAGTGTAGACTGTAGTGTAGAAAGCAGTCTATAGTCTAGACTATAGTTTACACTACTGTCTAGATAAAAGTTTACACTACAGTCGAGGTTATATAATCTACACTGTAGTATAAACTATAGTTAAAACTATGGTGTTAACTTAAGTTTAGACTGTGTTGTAAACTTTAATTCCAGTCTCTGATGTTGGCTTTATTCCCCAATTTTTATTTTAATATTTTTTTTTTTTTGAAATGCTACTTGAAGCAAAAAAATACTTTAACTGCTGCTAAAATTGCCCTGCATAAACAAATTAATTAGTACTTTGTTGTTGAGTTGTTTTATTCATTTATTGAACTATTTAGTCTGATATTTTGTTAATTGTATTCAATTCGATAAGTTTAGTTTTTCATAATTTATTTATCGCCTCTTTTTTAATTTTTTCATGTTTTAGCAGTTAAGAAGGCTGTTAACCTCAGCAGTTTTCATATATTTTCATATGAGTTTGTGAAATATGAAATAAAATTAAATAAAAAAAATTATTTATGTCTGTAACGTGTTTAACACAATGTTGTCATGTTAACACCGAGAAGAAATGAAAACGATTAAATCGAAATTATTTTTTTGTTTTGTTTTTTACAATTAAGCAAAAAATATATTTTGAAAAAATGAGACATCGAAAAAAATGAGACATGCAAAAAAGGGCGTAACAAGAAAAGGGGGCTGGATCGATTTTATAATTTGGAAGTGGTTTGAGATAAGTTTCTGAATTATGTTAAATAAAAAACAATTAAGTTTTAACTTTAAATAAATTATAGTTTCCCATATTTGAAGATTAAATGAACTCCACCCCTGATATTTTTCTTTATTTTACTATTTTTCGTCAATTAATTAAAAATTCCTTTTTTATAAATTTATTATTTTTATTTATTTTCTTATTTTTCTTATTTTTCTTCTTTTTTTGTTTTCTTTATTTACAGAAAAAATACTTCTTTTATTCGTTTTAATTGCATTAAACCGTCATTTCTTCTTTTATATTAAAGTGAAATGAACTGTTCTGAAATGTGAGTATTTTTTTGTTTATTAAAATAAGAATTGACCTAAATTTTCACTAAACCCACATATACACATAAACTTTTAATCACACATACACATAAAACGTTAATTAAACATTTAAGTTTTTATATTTGTAAAAGAGAATTCAAAATAAATAAATAAATTAAAATAGAGAAAATTGTATTGGAATCTCTTGTATTTGAAGTATTTTTCTATATTTATTTTGAAAATAATTTTTCTTTAATTTCCCACTTAAACGGAAATTAAGTAATGCGGAAATTTTAATGAAAGTTGGCCTCTTTCTTTAATTACTAACATAACGCTAAAAGGAATACATCAATTCATAAAATGAATATAATAATAATGATCACAGAGACAATTTTCTCATAGAAATGTTGTCCATAGAGATAATTTTCTATAGAAATGTTGTCCATAGAGACAATTTTCTAATAGAAATTTGTCCATAGAGACAATTTTCTAATAGAAATTTGTCCATAGAGACAATTTTCTAATAGAAATTTGTCCATAGAGACAATTTTCTAATAGAAATTTGTCCATAGAGACAATTTTCTAATAGAAATTTGTCCATAGAGACAATTTTCTAATAGAAATTTGTCCATAGAGACAATTTTCTATAGAAATGTTGTCCATGGAGACAATTTTCTATAGAAATGTTGTCCATAGAGACAATTTTCTATAGAAATGTTGTCCATAGAGACAATTTTCTATAGAAATGTTGTCCATAGAGACAATTTTCTATAGAAATGTTGTCCATAGAGACAATTTTCCTATATTGTGGAGAACTAGAAATTGTGGACAATTTCCTATAGAAATTGTGGACAATTTCCTGTAGAAATTTTATACGCAGAAAAGAAAAAATAAGAGTCTGGATCATTATCGATCCTTTAAAAGTTTTTTCCCAAAATTATCGATATCTCCTATAATATCGCTTGTTTATCTCATAACTCGTTTACGCCTTTGAACTAAATTTCGAGTTAATATTTTGTGTATATTGTTTACACTAATATCATGTAATAATAAAACAAACCCTTCATTTGTGATCATCTGATAGCAACAGTTTTTTTCACTCGCGCCTACATTTGTTTTAACTTAAAGAAGGAAAAAAGATCTGCTAAAACAAAAAAAAATGGTTTTAAAAATAAAATACAGATAATATCAAAACAACATAATAATGATGATGATCATTATAATTATGATCATGCCTTGACATCCTTTTCCGTTCTCATTTCTTCTTTACCATTTAAAGCTGTTTTGACTTTTGCAATACAACAAAAAGACCCTTGAATTTGATTAAAGTCTGTGTTTTCTGATCATCACAACGGCGTCCACGCATAATTTACACAAAATTCTTTTAATTTCACTAAAATAACTGTCTTCGATATGTGTGTAATGTGTGTGGATTAGTGTGTGTGTGTGTGTTTGTAACATGTAAAGTACAGTTATTGTGAGTACATTGTGCATACGATCATTGAAACATATGAATTTCTTTTGTAAAACGAAGAAAATAAAAGTAAACGTGTTGTTAAGGAATAAAATAAAAGACCGTCTGCTTTTTAGTCGGTCAATAACGGGAATAAGTTATTTTAATGAGAAAAAAAAAGAAGAAGAAGTAGAAGCCCAAGAGAATAAAGAAATACTGACAGACTGACACTACAAACAAACAACTACTTTGAGTATTTCCACCATAAATAACAAACAATTATTCACGGGTGCGACGACATTTTAAGCGCTTCAAGATATCGTCTGTTTTCTTTAAAAATATTTACTTTTGCCAGCATTTTGGTTACTAACAAAAGCCAAATGATGAACTAAATACTTGTGAAAGCCATATGTGGAATGAATTCGATTCATTGATATAATGAAACCCATATTATGTAATGAGGAATATATTAAATGTAAACTATTGTGTAAATGTGTAAATTCTTTAACAGACTGTATTGTCCAGACTGTAGTGTAAACTTCAGACTTGACTGTAATGTTAACTATAGTCTAGACTATAGTGGAACATATCGTTAAGCTATTGTTTACACTAATCTAATATGCTACAGTGTGAAGCATAGTACAGATTTGATTGTAAACTAGAATCCAGACTGATGTGTAAACTATAGGCCAGACTGTAGTGTATACTATACTCCAAAATGTAGTAGAATGTAGTCGAGACTGTGGTATAAATTTTATCTGTGGTGCCAGCTACGGATGAGTGAACTGTCGTCCAGCTTATAGAGAAAGCTATAGAACACAAATTGAAAGGTAAGCTTAAGTATAGATCAGACTGTAGTGTAAACATAGTTCTTTTTGTAGTGTAAAATGTAGTTCTAAATGTAGTGTAAACTATAGTCCAGAATGTAAACTATAATCCAGATTGCAGTGTAAACTATAGTCACGACTGTAGTGTAAACAGAAGTCCAGATAGAAGTGTTAACTATAATCCTGGCTGTAGCGTATACTTTAGTCCAGAATTTTGTGTAAACAATAGTCCTTATATAGTGTAACTGTAGTCTAGTCCAGACTGCTGTGTAAACTAGAATCCATACTAAAACATATGCTACAGTATAGACTGTAATGTAAATTGTACTTCTTTCTGTAGTCTAAACTATTATCCAGTCTGTAGTGTAACCTATGATCCAGATTGCAGTATAAAATATAGTCCAGACTAAGTTGAATGTTATAATCTGTGGTGCAAGCTACGTCCACCCTATTGTGTAAACTATATTCCAGACTGTAGTGTAAACAACATTATAAAATATTGATAGTTTTCTTTATCGAAAGTCTTTAATTTTGTGTAATAAATATCGGAGTCATAAATTAAAATGTTATCTTGGTGCCTCCTTATTTTAAACACTCTTACTTAATATTATTTTTTCTTTTTGTAAAATAATTTCTTGTTTTGCTTAAATGAACTTAAATTATTTTTCATAACATTTTTTTTTGCTTTTTAATTTCAATATTGCAGTTTTTGTTGCATTTTCTTATGGTTCATATAAGATAAACCTCTTCTGCATATTTGAATGTCTTTTTACATTCAATTTCACTTTTTCTTTTATAAATTTTTGTTGTAAAATAATTTTCTTTATCGGTAAATGCAACTTCATTCATTCACTCTTACAATTTTTGCAGTGAAAGAAAAAAAAAAGACTTTAAAATGTCCAGGCAGGCGTACAAGCATTGTTGCATGCTTCAGTGCGCAAGTACTTTTTTATGCGAACTTCTTTTTCAATACTTTTTTTTTTTAATTTACGTGCTTTCAATATTAAAATTTAAAGAAATAAATTGAATGAACAACAACAACAATAACAACAACATTGTTTCGATATCATTATGTAAAAACAAAAAAAGAGCTAAAATTATTTAAAATTCAAAGATATAATTAATTAACCATATTATCCCTTTTAGTGTCTCTTCTTCTTTAACATTCTGGCGATACTCGTTTCATTTCGATGCAAAAAAAGGGTGTGGGCTTGATTTTTGTTATTTTTTCCATTTTTGAAACAGAAGCGTAGGGGTTTAATATAAGTGAAAGGGAGCCGGTTTTTTGAAAATGTTAAAGGTTTAGAAGTTATGATTGTATGATACAGTGTGGACTTTATTATACAGTTTGGAATTCATTTTGCACTTAGGCTTACAATAAAGTTTGAACTACAGTCTCGAACATTTTATGATACAACCTATATAATACAGGACTCTAGTAAGCCAACAATTTGTATTAGAATTTAGATTATAGTTTATTTTTTAGTCTTCACCAAATTTTACATTACAGTCTGGTCTACAGTTTACACCATAGACTATGCTGTAGTTTACTTAGTTTTACACAAAAGTATAAGATTTACAATTCAGTTTGGACTATTGTTTACAATACAAGCTAAGCTGTAGTGTAAATTACATACTTGACTGTAGTCTGGACTACACTGTAGCTTATGCTACAGTCTGGAATTACACTTGAGTCTGAACCTTATTTTAACCAACTGTTAAATTATTCTGCAAATTACACAGTCTGAGTTTACTGAACACAGACTGTGTTCACACTGCAGTCTGAGTATATACTAAGTTTGGACTATAATTTACACTACTGTCTGGACTATATTTCATATTTCAGTCTGGATATTAGTTAATATTATTTTGCTCAGTTTACACTTTAGAATAATACTTTTCACCACAGTCTGAGTTATAGTTTACGCTAATTTGTGGAATATTGTTTATACTAAATTTTGGAATACAGTTTGCACTACGATCTGGACTATTGTTTACACTGCAGTCTGGACTATAATTTACACTACATTCTTAACTACAGTTTACACTACATTCTGGACTTTAGTTTACACTACCGCGTGGACTACATGGTTTACTTTATTGTCTGGACTATAGTTTACATCATACACTCGACTACAATTTTCCCTAGAAAACAAAACTTTTCACCACAGATTCTGCAACTGTTTTCGTTAGACTCAGGACTTTAGTTTGCACTACAGTATGGATTATAGTTTACACTGCCCTGCCTGGACTATAATTTACTCTACAGTTTGGACTGTAATTTACACTACAGTCTAGCCTGTAATTTTTAACACAGTTTGGAATAAAGTTTACTCTGAACAATAGTATATTCTACGGTCTGGACTATAGTTTGTACTACAGTCTGGACCATAGTTTGTACTACAGTCTGGACCATAGTTTGTACTACAGTCTGGACTATAGTTTGTACTACAGTCTGGACTATAGTTTGTACTACAGTCTGGACTATAGTTTGTACTACAGTCTGGACTATAGTTTGTACTACAGTCTGAACTATAGTTTGTACTACAGTCTGGACTATAGTTTGTACTACAGTCTGGACTATAGTTTGTACTACAGTCTGGACTATAGTTTGTACTACAGTCTGGACTATAGTTTGTACTACAGTCTGGACTATAGTTTGTACTACAGTCTGGACTATAGTTTGTACTACAGTCTGGACCATAGTTTGTACTACAGTCTGGACTATAGTTTGTACTACAGTCTGGACTATAGTTTGTACTACAGTCTGGACTATAGTTTGTACTACAGTCTGGACTATAGTTTGCACTACAGTCTGGACTATAGTTTGCACTACAGTCTGGACTATAGTTTGCACTACAGTCTGGACTATAGTTTGCACTACAGTCTGGACTATAGTTTGCACTACAGTCTGGACTATAGTTTGTACTGCAGCCTGGACTATAGTTTGTACTGCAGTCTGGACTTTAGTTTGTACTGCAGTCTGGACTATAGTTTGTACTACAGTCTGCACTACGGTTTGCACTACAGTCTGGACTTGGTTTACATATTACATGCTTTAATTTCTGGCTCCTTAATCATAAATATTATTTTCAACATTTTTTCATAATTTTTACATTTGTTTCCCTGATTTCAGTTTATTTATAAATATGAATGATTATATATCATTATATATCATTATTTCTCGTTTTTCGCCAGTGATTCAATGAATCTCGACATTTTACTTATTTTCTTTATATTTTGCATAACATGCCTCATTAAGTGGCCAGATAATATGCCTTTCAATTTAATTGAATATCATGTTTTCCTTTCTTTTTCACTCTCTCTCTCTTGTTTCATTCACATGAGATTTCATTTGAATCGAAGTTTAATAAAACAAGAATTTTTTTTATAAAAAATATGAAAAGAAACACACATTTCATCTCATGCCACTTGTCGGTTTAAAAAAGCAACAACAACAGCTGCAGGATATCATATGAATGAAACAACAAAAGTATAGGAAATTTTATATTCATCATTATTTATTGATTCATCTTTTGGAAGAGAAAATATATATAAAGAAAACATCATCATTATTATAATGAAAATAAACATAATTATTGTTATTTTCATAATATCAAGAATTATTATTGTTATTATTAAGTGAATAATAAATTTATTATTTGCATATTTTCGAAAATATTTGAAATAATTTCAAAATATTTGTTTATGATGGGAAAATTATTTATTAAAAATTTACATAAAATATTTAAAAGTTATCAATTATCTCTTGAGACATTTATGCAAAATTAAAATTTATTTTAAGAGACAAATGAGGAGAATGAGATTTTGACATAATTTTTATAAGAGAAGAAATCTTAAAGAAAATTCTCAAGTATTCTATAGTTTGTTTTGCAGTTTACATTATAATAAATTTTACACCTCCGTCTAGGTTGTCCTTTACTTATAGTCTGAAATAGACTTTACACTACAGTCTAGATTTATTCTAGTTTATCTACAGTCTGGACTACAGTTTACACCGAATTGTTTACAACACTGTTTGTACAATCGCTTACATTTCGATATAATTTGAACTATAATCTGGACAAAAGTAATACTACAGACTGGAATATAATTTATACTACAATATGGACAACAGTAAACACTGCTATCTGACAGGCTGGACTATAGTTTACAGTACAATGTGGAAAACTGTAACCGTTTGCTCTGTACTTTACATTACAGTGTGAACAATATTTCAAACTACAGTCTAAATTATAATTTACTCTACAGTGTGTACTTTAGATTACAAAACTGTATGAACTTAGACCTACAATAAGTCTAGATTAAAATTTACACTACAGTATGGATTTGAGAACTATAATTTACGCTACAATCTAAAGTTTATATACATTTAGGTTTACACCACAATACGCTATAGTTTACTTCACTGTCTGATTTATAGTTTATATTACAATCTGTTTACATAATACTTTGGACTACAGTTTACTCTACCGTGTATATATAGTTTGCTCTACAGTCTAGACTATACTCTTCACTACAGCTAGGAATATAGTTTACATATGATCTTTAGTTTCTAAAAATTTAGGACTATAGTGTGTATTACAGTATCGATAAATGGCTATTGTTTACACTACAGTCTGGACTATTGTTTATACTATATTCTTGACTTTTGTTTATTCTACAGTCTGGGATAAATTTTACACTACAATCTAGGTTTTAGCTTAAACTACAACCTAGTTATAGTTGCCACTACAGTCAGGACTATTGCTTACACTACAGTCCAGACTATTGTTTACATTATACACCTAACTATTGTTTACATTACAGTGAGGTTTATTGTTTACACTACAGTCTGGACTTTTGTTTACATAATAATCTAGATTTTTGTTTCTACTACAATCTGGACTATAGTTTACATTACAGCCTAACTATAGTTACCCCTATAATCTGAACTATGGTTTACACTTAAGTCTATACTATAGTTACAGTTTACACTAAAGTCTTGACTATAGTTTACACTACAGTTTGGAATATTGTTTCAGAGTGTATTATAGTTTACATTACAGTCTGACCTGCAATCTGGGCTGTAGTTTACAATATATTTGGAATAACCGATCACAATCCTATCTGGATTCTAGTTTGTTCTATAGTCTGCACTATAGTTTACACAAAAATTCTCAATTTTAGTTTACGCTAAGACTTACAATTATGTATGGGCAAAATAATTAAATTCAATCAATTTGTCTTCTTTTCTTTCTGATATTTTTTATTTGAATTATTATTATAATTTTTTTGCCAAAAAAAAAAAAAAAACATTTTAAACAAGTGCAAAACAACAATCAGTTGACTCTTTTTTTTTTGAAATAAATGTTGGCAAGAAAAAAACCTGCTGCTTAATTTTTTTGCTGATGATTAATGCAAAAAACCGCCTTTCAGTTAAATATTTGTTCAATCCGCTGGTCATTCATATGAATGACGTTTTAGTTGGGTCTTCGTCTGTCCATTCTTCAGGCAGTCCACTTGTCCAAGTTTGAAGACATTTTTTCGTTAGTGCTCTTCAATACTGTACACATTCTTCCGTTTAAATTAGTTTTTGTTTTGTTGGTTTACTTTTTGAGTCGGAGTCATGTGCAATTGAAGGTTTTTTTATAACTTTTTTCTTTAACTCCACAATTAAGTTGCTGGTATTGGTGTGTTTGTAATTTGGTATTAGTGTTAGTTTCTGACCAGCTTTTAGTTTTTTATTTTATTTTTTGCTTAATGCAATTTTATGCATTTTGTACCAACAAAAACATTGTATAGTTTCATGTGAATCCATTGGCTGGAACTTGATGCATTGTATTGGCTTCAGCTTTTAGTGTTTTTCATTTTTTCATTCATTAGATCTTTTATTTTATTTTTTTTTTTCAACTTTGTTTTGTTTTCTTTCTTTTATTTATGTTGCAAATACTTTAAAACTTTCTTTTTCAGTTGTTTTAGTTAAAGCGAAAAATAATAAAGTTTTTTTCTTCATAATGGAAACACTGTTTTCAGAAAGTTTTAACAAAAAAGCTGTTTTATATTAAAGAATTAATTTTATAAGTAGTGAGATCGATTAAGTCTTAACAAATAAACATACAAATAAATATTTTTAATCTGATTAAAATGAGTGACCAGTAAAAGTGACCCAACTTTGTCCTCCAAAAGTTGGCCAATCATTCAAAGGTCCTGCGTCAAACTGTTTTCAATGTTATTAAACAGTATCGGAAGAACATTTCAGTTAAGAGAAAATCCGATTCATGTAGCAGAAATGATCCACATGACATTTCTTAAATCTAAAAAATAAGTGCTTAGACTATATGAAAAGTTAAAATCATACAAGGCAAAAAGGGTTCCTAGCAGGAACGCTACTAAAAATTTGAAGGTCTAAAACAGAGCATGAAAATTGAAGTCCTCTTTTCTTAAAAACATATTTTTACTGCATAATGGATGACGAAACGTACGTTCCACCTGATTTTTCGCAACTTTAAGGTTAAAATTTGTATGTTACTGATGTCGAAGGAATATCGAAGAAAAGTGTAGGGCTCAAAAGCCGACAAAATTTAGCAAAATGTTCTTGATATATCAGTTACGGTAAAAGAAGCCAATCATACGCTACAAAGGACTCTCTGAATGCCGAAATGTACATCAAGGAATGTTTACAAAGATGGCTGCTTCTATTCTTAAGACTTTATAAATTGTCCATTTATTTTTGACCTGACATGACATCTTATCACAATGTTAAACAAGAGATGCAAATTCTCCAAACTGCCCGGAGCTTAGGCCTGTGTAAAGATATTTGGCATTTGTTTAAAGATTATTGGAATGATCGAAAAAGGTGTCCAAAAGGGTGGTATAATTTAAACAATGAACTACCTGTTCAAACAAAGATGCAATTTTATTCTAAAATAGCAAATTTATACTAAAATAGCAATTTTATACTAAAATTGCAATTTTATACTAAAATAACAATTTTATACTAAAAAGCAATTTTATACTAAAATAGCAATTTTATACTTAAAAAGCAATTTTATACTAAAAAGCAATTTTATACTAAAATAGCAGTTTTATACTAAAATAGCAATTTTATACTAAAAAGGCAATTTTATACTAAAATAGCAATTTTATACTTAAAAAGCAATTTTATACTAAAAAGCAATTTTATACTAAAATAGCAATTTTATACTAATATAGCAATTTTATACTTAAAAAGCAATTTTATACTTAAAAGCAATTTTATACTAAAATAGCAATTTTATACTAAAATAGCAATTTTATACTAAAATAACAATTTTATACTAAAATAGCAATTTTATACTTAAAAAGCAATTTTATACTAAAAAGCAATTTTATACTAAAATAGCAATTTTATACTAAAATAGCAATTTTATACTAAAAAGGCAATTTTATACTAAAATAGCAATTTTATACTAAAATAGCAATTTTATATTAAAACATTAATATTCTACTAAAATACCAATTTTATACTAAAATAACAATTTTATTCTAAACTAACGATTTTATATTAAAACTGCAATTTTATACTAAAATAACAATTTTATTCTAAAATAGCAATTTTTTTACTAAAACTGCAATTTTATTCTAAAATAGCAATTTTATACTAAAATAGCAATTTTATACTAAAAAAGCAATTTTATACTAAAATAGCAATTTTATACTAAAATAGCAATTTTATACTAAAAAAGCAATTTTATACTAAAATAGCAATTTTATACTTAAAAAGCAATTTTATACTAAAAAAGCAATTTTATACTAAAATAGCAATTTTATACTAAAATAACAATTTTATACTAAAAAGGCAATTTTATTTTAAAATAGCAGTTTTATACTAAAATAGCAATTTTATTTTAAAATAGCAATTTTATACTAAAATAGCAATTTCATATTAAAACATTAATATTCTACTAAAATACCAATTTTATACTAAAATAGCAATTTTATATTAAAAACTGCAATTTTATACTAAAATAACAATTTTATTCTAAAATAGCAATTTTTTACTAAAATTGCAATTTTATTTTAAAATAGCAATTTTATACTAAAATAACAATTTTATAATAAAATAACAATTTTATACTAAAATAGCAATTTTATACTAAAATAACAATTTTATACTAAAAATAACAATTTTATACTAAAATACCAATTTTATACTTAAATACCAATTTTATACTAAAATACCAATTTTATACTAAAATAGCAATTTTATTTTAAAATGGCAATTTTATACTAAAATAGCAATTTTATACTAAAACAACAATTTTATTTTAAAATAACTATTTTATATTAAAACATTAATTTTTTATTTTATACTAAAATATAAAATTTACGATTAAAAAGTAGCAATTTTGCTTTTGTGGTTTTAACGGTAAACAGTGTAACATTTAACTGAACATAAAAACTAGAATGTTGCTGGTAAATATGTTTTGTTTATGTGTGTGTATATAAGTTTATAATATATTTAAGCTTGTGGTAATAATACCGTTATAACTAAATGCAAGTTTTTATTCATAAGATGTTCATCACTAACACCACATGATGGAACATGAAAAAAACTCCGAAACAAAACGGTAAAATGCAATTTTGACCAACATGAATAAACCAAGTAAAAATATATTTTGTTTTTCTTTACTACAACTCTTGACGAGTACTAGACAGATATCGGCTACATGCAACTCAAACTAAAAATTCTAAACGGGGTAACAACGGTGTTGGAAAGGAAGTTTAGTTAGAGAATTTAATGTTTTTTGTTTTATGCGATAATTTAATGTGGCACGTTTTCTGTGTATATTTTTTTACATTGTTTATCCGTGGCACCTCTAAATGTTGCAATAGCAGTAACACCCCACCAGTTAGTTTGACACATACAATTGTTACCCTGTCCATCCATCCAACCAACCATCCGTCCTTCTGTCTGTCCATCAGTAATAATTTTTGTTTTGCGAATTTCTGCTGTTTTTTCTTCCGTTTTCGGAACGTGAGAGTTGTAGTAAAAACTTGTCATATCAATGGATTTTAGGAAGAGGAATTTTTGTTGCTGAAATTATTGTTGCAAATGTATAATTTCATTGTGGCATAATTTGTTGTTGTAACCATAATTTTGCTTATGAAAATATCATTAAATTGAAACAACAAATTGATTTTTATTTTTGAAGAAAATTTACATGAGAAAGAAATATTTTTGTACATAAAAATTTGTTTTCGAGCATAATTTGATGGTTTTGTTTTTAGTGATTTTGCATGAAATGTAAAAAAGGGAAAAATTTTGAGAAAATATTAAAAAATAAGAAGGATTTAAGTAAATAAGAACGCTGTTTTAGTACGCTTAATTTTTAGAATAAAAGTAAAACTGCCATTTTATTATAAAATTGCATTTTTTAACAAAAATGTTATTTGAGTATAAAATTGCTATTTAAGTATAAAATTGATATTTAAGTATAAATTTGCTATTTTAGCATAAAATTTATATTTTAGTATAAAATTGCTGATTTAGTATAAAATTGCTTTTTTAGTATAAAATTGCTGATTTAGTATAAAATTGTTATCTTAGTATAAAATCGGCATTTTAGTATAAAATTTATAGTTTTACAATAAAAATTATAAAATAGCTATTTTATTATAAAATTAATATTTTTTAGAATAAAATTGCTGATTTATATAAAATTTATAGTTTTAGAATAAAAATTATAAAATTACTATTTTAGTATAAAATAAAAATAAGTAGAAACATTATGAGGTCTTATGAAAGGAAGCAACCTGTTTGCAAACACTCCTTAATGTAAATTTCGGCTATTTATAGAGCTCGTTCTAACAAATGATTGGAATGCTTCTGGCGCAACTTTTTGGAAAAAATTTGACTGTTTTGGATCATGTTGGGTTTTATTAAAAATATTTAATAATTGTAGCACGATCTTTTTTCCTGATATCTCATTTGAATCAGAATGACATTATATTGAGGTATAAGTTTTAATGAAAAACGTATGTAAAGAATTTTTCGATCTCAGTCACTATTTTTCACTATTTAATTACTTCATTTTTAAACATTCTCTCATTTATTCAAATATTAATTAAAATATTCTTCACCTGTTCTGCAACTCGACTAAAATGTCATTTCACCAAATAATAAATTTATCATTAATCGATTATTTTCCCACAATCGAATAGAAAATTCACTGTACTTTTTTTCATATTTTATATTTTTTCCAAAAAAGTGTTTCGTTTAATTAAAAAAAAAATTAAAAATTTAATGATTTTGAAAAATGATTTTGTTAACAGCGAGAAACAACACTGAAACTGAAAAACCACAACATAACTCTACTGTTTGCCACTTGCCACCAGTAAGTGAGTGAATGAATGAGTGTATCAGTGGCATGCAATGAACAAATAAAATTGCAATAATTATAATAGTTGTTGTAGTTGTTTTTGTTTATTATTTTTTATGTTGTTGCTGTATAATTAAACCAAACAAATTATTAATTTAATTGAAATTAATTAAAACCATGACCAACAACAACAAACACAACAACAACAAAAACAAAATGCTACAATTGTTATCGGGGAAAATCTATCAAAATAATGTTCATTTAGGAGGGCGAATTTTGAAGTGAGTTTTGTGGTTAGAGGCGAAATAATAGAAAAGAATGAGAAGGAAAAATTCTTAACACACATTTTTCATTTAAAACTTTTAACAGAAGTATTAGTTGATTTGTTTTTGGTCAAGTTTCAAATGAAAATATTTTTAATCGGATTAACATGAGTGACCAGGAAAAGAGTGCGTACTAAATTTATAAAATATTTTCATCCAAACCAAATTTGGTCCTACAAATTATTGGCCAATAGTATCAGGATAAAATATCAGTTGATACAAAATCTGGTCAAGGTAAAAGAAATGGGCTCCCGACATATCCGGTAAGAAAGCAGTCCGGTTAGGTGAGTGCTCGGACTATTTAACAGGTTTAAAAACATACAAGGCTCAGAAACTTCCCGACAAAAATAAAGCAGGTCAAAAACAGAGCATTGAAATTTAAATCAAGTAAAAAAAATGTTCTTGCTGCATAATAGATGACGAAACGTATGTTCTGGCAGATTTCTCGCAATTTCCTGGTCAAAAATTTTATGTTAAATTGGAGTTAATTCCAGAAGAGAGATATAGAGCTCTTGTTAAAAGAAAATTGTGTAAATGGAGATGGACTTTCTAGCAAAGTGACAAAATGCAATATAAAAATGTTAATGTTCTGAAAAAGGTTTAAAATATCATCACCAGTGATTAAAATTATAAAAATATTTTATATTAATGTTAAGAATTTTTCGTTCTTACTCCTTATAGGACATTACAAGGAAAAATGTTTCAGTATAGAAAAGGATATATATATCGACTGATTTTACTATTTTTAAACTTTTAAATTATTTTTAAAGCTAAATTTCCAATATTATTTTTCTTTATTCTTTTCAGATCCGATTATTTACGCATTAACACCTGTTCTAGGTGTTGTCGCTAAATTAAGACAAATGTAAGTGACATTTAATTTTTATAAATTTTAACTTATTTTTTACACAAAAATTGCTATTTTATATTACAATTTCTCTTTTATACTAAAATCCTATTTTATCCAAAAATAGCTATTTTATACTAAAATAGCAATTTTATACTTAAATTCCAGTTTTATACAAAAATAGCAATTTCTTTCTAAAACAGCAATTTTATACTAAAACAGCAATTTTGTACTAAAACAGCAATTTTATACTAAAATATAAATTTTATACTAAAATATTAATTTTATAATAAAATATCAATTTTATTCTAAAATAGCAATTTTATAATAAAATATCAATTTTATACAAAAATAGCAATTTTATACTAAAATAGCAATTTTATACTAAAATAGCAATTTTATACTAAAATAGCAATTTTATACTAAAATAGCAATTTTATACTAAAATAGCAATTTTATACTAAAATAGCAATTCTATACTAAAAAAGCAATTTTATACTAAAATAGCAATTTTATACTAAAATAGCAATTTTATACTAAAAAAGCAATTTTATACTAAAATAACAATTGTATACTAAAATAAAATTTTATACTAAAATAAAATACTAAAATATCAATTTTATACTAAAATAGCAATTTTATACTAAAATAGCAATTTTATACTAAAAAAGCAATGTTATACTAAAATAGCAATTTTATACTAAAATAGCTATTTTATACTAAAATAGATACTTTATACTAAAATAGATATTTTATACTAAAATAAAAATTTTACACTAAAATAGCAATTTTATATTTAAAAAGCGATTTTACACAAAGTATTCACTTTTAATTTGTACTAACAATTAATTTTGTACTAAAATCATAATTTTATACTAAAACAGCTAGATATTTCAAATTAAATACAAATCTAATTTAAAATTATTATGTGGCAAAAACAAATCGGTTGCAAATTATTACTTTACAAAAAAAGCGGTAACAATGCGATGAAAATCATGAAAAAGGGTATAATTTTTTTTTTCAAAAAAATCTATAAATGAGTTTTAATAAATGAAATAAACAAATGATATTTTCTTGTGTTGCTGTAATTGCTACTGTTTATTGATGTTGTTGCTTTTTGGTTTGCAGCAATAACAGCAAGAAGCAGCAGTAACAGCTTTAATGCATGACGTTTCAATAACAAAGTAATGCACACACATGTTGTTGTTATTGTTTGTTTGTTGAAAATTCAAAAAAAGGAAGAGGAAAAAAAGTTGAAAATGTGAAAAAAACAACAACAACAAACCATAAAATATTGTTAAGTAAGGTTATGGTTTTTATAATGTCTGCTGTGTAAACGTTTTGTTTTTCTTGCTTTTTTGTTTGTTTGTTAGTTAAATATTACTGGCAGCAGTTAAGCCGCCATTCAGTGACAGACACTTGGACAGACGGGGAGATATATACATACACATACACATATATGGATGTACTTATGTATGTATTAAAACATAAAAACACCCATCTAAAACAAAGCAGAAAAAATGATAAAGTTCAAAATCCTATTGCAACATTAATCTATGTATGATTAAATGTATGAACATATGAGTGTATTTATGTATGAGGAGAGAGAGAGAGAGTGTAGGTTTTACATGTGCGTATATGAGTGATTATGTTTGTATTTGTTAGATTTGCCGGTTATATTTTAAATAATGAAAATAAATAAATTTTAGCCCAGAGAAATATTTGTATAAAATTGATAATTTAGAATTAAATTATAATATAAGTATAAAATTATAATTTTATAACAAATAATAACTTTTGTACGAAAATTATAATTTTTATCTAAAACTATAAAAAATAATCATTATACCCTTCACCACCACAAGAAGTGATGAGGGTATTTAAACAGTGCACAGTGTTTCAAATGAAATGGAAATGAATGGTCGGTCTACAGGGTCTCATAGTTGTTCACCTCGGTTCATAAACATATTTAAAACGATCCAGATTTCTTTTATCTAAACCGGTTTTTAAGATTTTTGTATGTATTGATTCTGCTACTGAAAACCTATTAAAAACCTACATTATCGAAACCTTAAAGTTCTTAGTGAATCTTAGGAAATGTTTTAAATTTACAAAGACCTGCAAGGTTTCGATCAATATTTTTGACACATGGAAATATAAAGTTAGACGAATTATATATCAATGTATCAGAAATTTTGGCTACTTTTCGGAAATGTTTAACATTATTGACAATAATAAAATTGTTTGTAGACTTTTTTCGGAGAAATTACGTGAAACTGTTAAATACTTTTTTTCCAATTTTTGAACACAGGTAAATTTTGGAACATATCAGGCTTTAAGAGTAGAACATTAGTCTTTTAAAATTCCAGCTTTTCGAAATAAAAGATAGAAATCGGTCAAAAAGTTAAATCTTAAACTGAAGTTTTACCTCTACAACAAGGTTTTTATAGGTCTCCACTTATTTAAAATCGTTTTAGATATAAGAAATCTGGATGGTTTTAAATATTTTTATGATCCGAAGTGACCAACTTTGGGACCCTGTGGACTGACTCCTGTTGTGCCCACAAAATCAAAAGTCAAACACTTAAACTTGCCTACATTTCTACTATCACTATGTGAAATTTCATTTAAATAGACGTTCGGAAGATACAGATTTATTTCCATTTCATTTTCCGTTTGAGACACTGTGCATCACCATAAGAGTTGAAGAGGGTATTTAACGCTAAAAATGAATCAAATCAGACGCCATAATGTATTTATATTCTTGGATCAAATCAAAATCTGAGTCGACCTAGCTCAGCGAAATTTGGTTTAATTATTTCTTTTATTCTTGAGAAGTTTACTATTTAAAACCAGCCAAATCAGTTTAGTATATTGAGAGTTAAAGGCCGATATCTTAGGCAACGTCTAACCTAAAGAACTTTTAAAAGTAGACAATTACAAATCTACAAATTAGAATGAAATTTTGACATAACATTATGTTATCTGTACTTTATTATCATTTCAAAAATTATCAAAATCGGTTCAGTAGAAGAAAAGTTATAGGCAAAATGAATGACTCATTAACTGTTATACTTATGAAAACCTTGTATAAATTGTATATGTTTGTTAGTGAATGTGTATGTATGAAACATATTGTATGTACTTCACATGGATTTATAGTAGAGGGTAATGAAGATTCGGTGTAGCCGAAAATAGCATTCTTACGTGTTTTACTTTAAAATTGCTATTTTAGTATAAAATTTAGATTTTAGCATAAAATTGTTATTTTAAATAAAATCGCCAATTTATTATAAAATTGTGAGTTAGACATAAAATTTGTCTGTTTTATAATAAAATTTCTATTTAGTATAAAATTGTTTTTAGTATAATTTAGTATAAAATTTATATTTTAGTCAAAAATTTATATTTTAGCAAAAAAATTGCTATTTTAGTATTAAATTTATATTTTAGTCTAAAATTTATATTTTAGTCTCAAATTTATATTTTAGCAAAAAATTGCTATTTTATTATCGAATCGAAAAGTATACAAAAATAATTTAACTTTGTTATAATGTTATAATTTTGTTTAGAAATGAATATTTAATATAAAACTTAATTTTTAATGTATAATTTGTATTTAATTATAAAATTAAATTATTTTTAAACTCAAATTTTAGTATAAAATTAAGATTTTTCCTTTATCCTCTTTTATCCTTCATTGTGGTGAAAATCAAAAAATATAAATAAACGTTAAATATCTGTTTTTGAAGGAAAGTAAATGTCATCATAAATTTATACCTTTTTCACAAAAATGGTGTTTAAAGGTTGACATTTGTGTGGGCAGTAACAAATAATTTAACATTTCGGTTCAAAAATAAATAATAAACCTACGAAATTTACTTAAATATATCAAAAGTACTGATACAGTGGAATCGAAATATATGATCCAATAACAATTTTATGCTAAAATAATAATTTTATAATTTTTATTTTATAAAATATAACAATTTTTGAAATTTTATATTAAATTTTAAAATTTGTTCCAAGCTTCGAATTTTATAGAATTTTTATTTTAAAATAGTTTTCTATATCGTGTTCTAGACCAGGAGTTAGTTCTGTAAGAGTTGAGCTGCAATTGAGTCAGCAGTTTGACTTGGAATTACGATTTGTGTCTTCGCTCACTCTCACAGAATGATTAAGGAGTATCGGTCTTTTCTAAAGGTGTTATCGTAAAACTTTATTTCCTTATCACAAGGTGATTGAGGTACTGGGCACTTTATGCCCTTGAAATAAAGCGAACATCTGTAAGAGACTCTGAAACGTGGTGACCAACTGATGATTTCTTCTTATGTCATTCAATTTATCTCCCTATTCCTTTGCATAGATTTTTAATGTTGGATCATTTTTTGTGAAAGCCGTCTAAGGTCAGGGGGAATTATAACGATTAGGATATTTATAAATGCCTCTTAAAAGTTAAATCTCCAGTATTGTCAAGTTGAGACTTCGCTTCATAAAAAACTCTTAACCGATTTTACTCTGTCTTCACTCAGTCTTTCGTCCTCTTTTTTGATCTTTCTTTTTTTCTCAACATTGTTTGGACTACTCATTCAAATATCCACAATAGAAAAGGAATTAAAATGTCTGGTCCCAAGGCCTGGGCACTTTATATTGCCGTTTCCCTCTGTTAAGTGCATCTTTCTCCCATCTGCTAAACTGATTTGGAACCTGTCTCTATTCCTTTCGAAGTATTATAATTGTCGTTTGTATAACAGATTAATGCAAATTCTTCAATTGTTATTATTCTCAAGATACTCTGAATCGTTGTGACCTACTGCAATTTCCTAGTTGGATATCTATTCTTATGCCATACTCTCCTAGTTTTTTGATGGCTGATCTTTTTGAAACAAGTCATCAAAAGACGCTGAAGCGTGTTCATCAACTGATGATTCCTTCTTATGTCATGCAATTTATTCCTCTATTCCTAAACATGGGACCTATAAAGATTTTTAATGTTGGATCTTTCTGAAAGCCGTCTAAGGTATGAGGACCCTTAAATGTTAAATTTATAATATTGTCTCGTTAAGACTTTCATATGAAGTTCTTAAATTGCTAAATTTTGGTCCACACCTTTCTTGTACCTGGAAAGTATTGTGGATTTCCCACCAGATAAATTTATACTCAAATAGGTCAAATAGGACTTTGATCTTCTGAAAATTCCCATACCAGTCCTTTGGAAGGAAAGATTTTGATCAAAAGCCGCTGGCTTTCCTAATTGCTTAAATGTTATAGCGCTTTGCACCCGCTAAATTCACCGATATATACGCTGTCCATCTATTACAAAAATTACTCCCCGTTTTGTTCCACACTCGCCACAGCTAAGTGATTTTTGGTACTTCAATAGCCTGTACCGATGTAGGTGATATTATGGGTTTGATCAGATGTTTAGAAGGATCTGAGAAAAAATGTGCAGAATCACTTACTGAGTCAGCGATATCCAACCGGCTGTTCATATAAAGATCATGATCACAACAAATGTCTGGATGAAATTTGCCTCATATTTTTATTTTAAACCAGAGATAAATTCTATTTTACTTTGTTCCCGAAATGGGGATTTAAGTCCTAAAAACAGTTTTTTTGACGTATATACCGTCCCATACAGATCTGCTAGGAATTTTTTAATGAAGTACTTAATATTATTAACTGGAAATATTCTAGGGCAGATCAGAGCAAGAGGTATATGTAACCCCAAACAGATTAATTATTAAATGTCGAATATCTAAAAAAATCGATCATGGGAGATTTATAATTCTGATCCAAACACTATTTTTTTGCACGGATAGAACATCAAAGCTTACACATAATGCAAATTTTCTAGCCTTCAGTCCCACTGTGCTAAATGCGTTTACTTATTTCTTACATTCTGCTGTTCAAATTCAACTGTCATAAAAGACACAATGAACACAATGTTAATGCCACATATGCAACATGCGTTGCATTTCATTGCAGTTGCTGCATTGTTGCACAAATATAAAACAACACAAACAGCAACAACATCCAGAAAAATAAGAAAACAATCTTAAACCTGAAAATATGAAGAATGAAACAAGTTTTATCTTTCAACATTTTGCAAAAAGGAATCCTTTGAAAACCTTCCTCTCTTCTCTTCTTTGGTAAACTTTTGCAAGAAGAAAAGAAAGAAAAGAAAATACAAGAAACATAAAAAATAATGAATTGAATTGAATTAAAATCCTTTTTTTTGCTCTTGTTGTAAATAAATTTATGCAAGTGTTGCAAGAAAATAACTACAATTGTTGCATGTTTAAATTGAATTGTTGTTGTTATTATTTTTATTACTTTTTATACCCTCCATCACCACATGTAACTAACTTTGTTATTCCGTTGGGTAACGCTTACAAGACCCCATAATGTATATATATTCTTGCATCACATCGAAATTTGAGTCGATTGTTGTCTGTCTGTTGTTGGCACGCTCACATCCTTAATAATTGACAGAGCTCAATAAAATTTGCCCAGACTATTTATTATAGTCCTGTGAAGATTCCTATTGCAAAACCAGCATAATCGATTCAGTATGTTAAAAGATATAGACCGATATCTGAGACAACCACGAAATTAAAGCAACAAATTATAAATCTGTGTATATGTGAGTTTGTATGTGCGTATAATGTACATGGACATGTACGAAACATAATTTATTTACTTCTTAGACATTCGTGGTGGAGGGTATTGACGATTCGTCATGGCCGAGTACAGCATTCTTACTTGTTTATAATGATGATATTGTTGTTGTTGTTGTTATTATTGTAGTTGTAGATTTTTTTAATTTTTTATGATCTTTTCAGATCAAGATCTTTTGTTGAATATTTTTTTCTCACTTGAGTCAATAAATATTTTGTAAGAAATCTTTGATTCTTTTGAAAGGATTTTTCTTGAAATAAAGATTTCTTTACACAAAAAGGTTAATGCCTCCTCTAAGGACAATGTAAATACGGAAGGTCCTTTTTTTATCAAGCATTGAGAGGAACTTGTTTTGATTCCTGTTTGTAATTTCTTGACACAAGTTTGATGTCAACGTCCCCTTTTCTCATCATTGTTATCGTATTAAGGGAGTTAAGTTTTTGAGGTTTTAATTATTCGCAACAAATTTGAAATTAATTAAGGAAAGAGATCAAAAAAAGTTGAAAATATTTACATATCATGGTTATATTTGGTACTCAAGTTATTAATGGCGATATAAACAGCACATGGCAAATATTGCCAGGTAAAAGTTGAAAAGTTGATTGTGAGGAACTGGAAGCATTAAAGAACATGACAATTGGAATTTTCCTGCAATTAAGAACATGGGAATGTCGAGTATCCATGAGGCCAAAGAATGCTCTATAATTTTAGGATCAGAGGGTTTAATTTTTTTATAAACTGTTGACTTGACTAAGACAATCGGAGAGGACCAGCGCTGTTGACCATATATGTTGACATATGAAGTCATAATCTGCCTTCATGACATCGCTTAGAAATTGTGGTGACCCACTGATGCTTCCTGGTATTGTACCCCTTCTTATGCCATAATTCCTCCTCTTCCTTGGCATAGCTGAGAAATTGTATCGACTAGAACATTAAATACTAATCCAAATTGCCAGTGAGTATATCTTCTCATGTTGAGACTTCTCTGTATTGAGGTGGACTTTATATAAAATTCTCTCAACCGACTTTCCTTTACCTAAACTTAGCGTTCAATCTACATTATTTTTCTATAATATGACATGGGTACTCATTTCAAAGTATTTAAGACAAGAGAGATTAAATTATTCGACAAAAAGCACTGAAAGAAATTGCATTGTTGCCCGAGCCGAGGTTTTGGTACGAATACCAATCGTCTACACTTTTATGGGTTTGTATGCTTGAATTTGGCCTTTCATCTGCAATATGTTTCTTTGACATGATTTAGAGTACTTGTTCCAATGTCTTTAATAAAAGAGAGGTAAAGGCTTTTAGTGGAAAAGTCTTAGGAGTCGCACAGCTGCCCTAATCGGGTTTTGGTAGCAAACATCCACACTTTAGGGGTGTGTAAATCTGGTAAGCGTTGTGAATTCAGTTTATATTAGGTCCGTCTCCTTTTGAAGGGATACTGGGAGTTGGGTTTAAAGGAGGCGAACTTCTTATTGTTTTTTTCACCACGTCCATGGTTAAACCTAACGCGTTGTAGTGCTATAAATATGGTCATAATTTTCTTAAACATATAATTATTACGAAATCTATCAAAAATCGTTTGTGTCGATCGATACAGAATGATGATCGTATTGAAATACACATCACTTCAATGCACTTTTAACTCACTTTTCCATCATAGACATCTTTAAAATTGTACATATTTCGGAATTCTCCTTTTCTGCTTTACAATTTCAAATCGAGACAAAGATTTTTGGGGAACATAGAGCTCTCTTTGTAAGGAAAAAGTCTTTCTTCTTTCTGAAATAAATGTTTTGCCCCTTTAATCGTTACCCATCCTGATGCTGCTTCATAGCATTGAATTTATGCAGTTTAGTTACAGAAATGGCTTACGACATGTCTTTCGAAGAAAGCTGTCCACTACGAGAAAGAAAATCTTTGCGGGAAAACCCTTAGCAAAGAGGGCAAATTATAGTTGTTGGAAACGAGATTTGCAGACTTTTCAATAGAGCGCAAGGTTGATAGTGTTAAGAAAGAGATTAAGAAACTTATTTTAAAACTCACATCCAAGCTGAGACTTTAGTAGATGATTGATGGAAGTTATAGTGGAACCCTTTCATCTTCTGAAGGACGTTTCACTGCCGTGTTGGCGAGTTCTATACCAATGCCAATGGTAATGAGAAATGAGATTCCGAATGCTCTAAACATTACTATAAATAATCCCAAGTATTTGGGGCTCATCCAAAACTGAAATGGAGACTACATTTGGACGAAAGGATGGTTGAAGGTGAAATACTTTAGGATGACCGCAATCCGTGCCAAAACGAATCAGGCAAACTGCGTTATAAGGATTTGAATATCTTCACCAACAGCCAATTGGCAATCAAGGTCACGTTATTTAAGTATAGAAAGTGTATAACTATCATGGTTTGTAAAGAAACTATCAAAAATATTCCAAAGAAGCAAGTAATCTGAGTAGACAGTTCCAAGATATAAGCCTACAAACTTCAATGCCTTTTAGATCAGTAAGAACGTGGCTACAAGAGTGTGCGGAGGCAAAACACAGTTTACTTTGGAATAACAATTACAACCACAAAATACTATTGTGAAATCCAAGTGAAAGAAAAAACTTTAATTCGTATTTGACTAAAACTGTGCTTAGTAAGATGTTGGGTATGTTACGGGACACTTCACGTAAATGCAAGGCATGTGGGAAGAACACATTCTTTTTTTATTGCCTAAAACTTCATAACTCCGAGAACCCAGAATTTTATGGATGACACCTTATTAGACATAAGCTTTTGTGGGGGAGTGGACTGGATGGTTCACACATGATACGGGAATCCCATGGTTATTCAGTATACTGCATATTGTGATAGGAGTAAGCGGAACCAAATGCCGTAGGTAATATTAACGAAAATTTTTCGTAGGACTTTAACGCAAAAAGTGTTAAATAAACAGATTATTATTCCAATTAACATAATTTTTCTTCAAATTGAAGAAAATTTCTTCAAATATACTAACAAAATTTAATCAAAAAAACTGCTTAGAAAAATACGTTAAATTGAAAAAAAATCTTACAAAAAATTATCGAAAAATATATTATATCGAAAGATATTTAGTAAAACTGGCAGTAACGCATCGTGAGTGATATAACACACAAATTTATTCAATTTCACGTATTAAAATGAAGATAATTTGAATAAAATTTTTGTTCATTTAACTATTTTTTTCGTCAAATAATTTTGTATATTTTCTTTGTCATAATTAATGACATTTGACAAAGGAAATGTAAACTAAATATTGAAATCAAAGGAGAAAAATATGTTATAAACATTCTAAACGCACTGGGTAAAAATAGCTTATAACCGGTGCGTTTTGCTGCACAAAAATTCTCCTCAGTCCTAGATCACACAAAGCCAAATTCTCGCTGTAGATATTCGATAATCAATATTTGCATTGTATGGGGGCTACTTCTCCCTCCATCCTATCCGTCTTACATTTTGTCCAGTAAAATAGTTCCTTAAGGATGTGATTGGGACCAAATTCGAAAATTCTCGTCTTTACAGTTCTTTAGATCTTTAGATATCAATATTTGCTTTGTGTGGGCAATACTCCTTCCTTTGGTCCCTAATAATTTATGTATTAATTTATTACAACAATATTACGTAATTCTTTTATCAATTCAACTTAAATTTCGTTAATTTTAATTGAATAATATTCATCAATATAAAGAATTTATTTTTTGTCAATTTGAATAATGAATTATTCAAATTGAATAATATTTCTTCAAATTAACTGCATTTTAATTAACAAATTCAAATGATCACATTGACAATTTTTCGTCAATTTAAAGAATTTACGAAAAATTAACGAAAATTTTCGTTATGATGAATAAAGGTTTCGTTGGCTGATTCTTTTCTTCAATTCTACACCCTTTTTTGTTGTATTTACTTCCTAATTTATTTTTCCTCGTGTAGGGTATTCAAAATTCGCTTTAGCTTTTTGTAAAGTTCCCACTTATTTTCATATTCATTCAAGAATTGAACGCTAAAGTATTTTAATTAATTAAAATAAATTTCTTTGTTCGTAAATATAATTTTTTTTATTTTGCGTCATTTTGTCTGTAGTTTTTGTTGTTGTAGATTTTTTTTCAATAAAAACTCAAAAGTAATTTATGCAAATATTGCAACGCAATTTTATTTCATTATAAACAAATTACAAATAACAACAACAATAATAATAGAAAAGAATGACAGGAACAAAAACAACAACAATAAAATTATAGAAATAGAAAGAGAATAACGAAAATAGAATGTTGATATTAGAAACACATGTGGCATAAATTATTGCAAAATCAAATAAATTAATAATAATAAAAACTAAATTTAGTAAAAATAACTTTACTAAAAAAATGAAACGCATAAAAATGTTAAAATTTTTTTAACGCAAAAAAGCCACGCCTCTAATTAAAATGGAAATAATTTGTGTGAGAATATTATAATGAGTTTGAGGAACAAAATTAATAAAAAACTTTTTCAAATTCTTGTAAAATCTGGTGAATTTATATAAAGTCGACAACGGTTCAGTTTGTGGGCTGGGAATTTTTTATTCAGAATATACTTCAGAGAATTTCGTGGGCCTTAAATGATGTTGCATTGATAATGAGAGTTCCAACATATTTAACAATCCAATCGTTAGGCGTGTTCAACGTAGATCCGTTTTCAAAACCGGATTGCCCATACACTAAATGAATGTAAAATTACGAGAAAAAGTGCAATAAGTTACACTAAAGGTAAACACACTATCACCGCTTTTGTGTGTTCTTTAAAGGCTTCTAATAGGGTTTCTTCATAGAAAAAAGTTTTGGGAATTTCCCCGGGAAATTCAGTTTTTTTTTTAATCCCGGTAAATTTCTATCTAAGAAGGTATATTGTAGTGTATTCAAAAACTGAAAACAGAAACCGGTTAACCGGGTTTTTCAATTCGGAAAACCAACCGGTTGCGAATAATTTCTATTTTCGAAATATTGGACATTCCGGTTTTTTGTCATTCGGTTAACCAGTTTTAAATGGTTGACAATTTTAAGCATTTAACTAAATATTCCGCTTCATTTTTGTAAGTTGGCCCATGACTGAGAATAAATATAATTTTTCATTCCGCGTGTTACATGAGTAGAGTACAGGTATCATATTCTGAATCGATTTAGCTATGACCGTGTGTTTTAGATATAATCACATCAATAAAATCAATACGAAATACGATATCGAAAAACACACCACTTATTTAAGACATTATATAGTGCAACTATAATTTGATTAAATCTGTTACAAATGGTTAACAAATATACATTTTGAATACGATGGTACCAGTATTTCAACTTCACTCCATATAAAGATTATCACATGGTTAAGGTTTTTTATTCATTGAACTCTAAATTTTTATTCAATAATTATATTCTCCAGAGATTTATAATAATTAAACAAAAACCGGTAAACCGATTTTTTGTCATAAAACCGTATTTCAAACCGGTTTTTATGAATATCCTGTTATAAAGGTTATAACTCGAAAACCGGTTTCTTGAAAAAATCGGCTTTTTTAATACTCTAGTATATTGTCTCCATGTTTAACTCCAGAGGGTGTCATTCAATGAAATTTGGCTGATGAATTGCTCCATTAGAAAAATAATTATGGACTGAAATTTAAGACAGAATTAAAACGTACTACATCATCATACCAACACCCATTCAAATCGGATTAATAGAAAACCAATTTGTTATTGGATCCAAATTTTAAATACAGTTATCTGAATTTTTGCAAATACATTTGTTTTAATACGATACAAGGACCTGTTCCGGAATAAGTTTTTAAGAATGAAATATGGAAAAGTTCTATTTAAATTAAAAAAAACTCTTAAATATTGGTATTTGAATTTAATTCAACTAAAAAAGGTTTAGAAAATATGTTGCTTAGGAATAAGTGGTGCAGTGACGACGACACCGACTACAGGAAACAATATTCTTTATCTAACCCGTCAGATTTATGTACGATAAGAAGCTGCGCTTACGGAGAATCGAATCCAAACTATGAAAGTAGCAAATATATTGTAACCCACTGCATCATACAAATATCAGTTTATCAGCTTCTGGCCAAACGGAAATTTGCTATCAGTTTGAGACTCCGATTACTAGACCATAATAAAGACTTGCAAGCGGAAATGTGTGAGTTCGTGCATATTTTATGAGATCGGAGTATTACTTATAGTTATATATCTTCAATAAGTCATCATAATTTTAAATTTTTCCTAAAACTAAATATGAAAAAAATCTTTAAGAAAAGAATAGTAAATGTGAACAATTCTAAAACTGTAAACGCTTTGTTTCTTAAGCGAAATTAGGGCGACTTAAAACTGATCAACAATTGAAGGACTATCGACAAACGATTTCCAGTTTAAAAAGTTTCACTATACTTTGCTTATTTTTATCATTTATCCAGCTAATTGATTAATTTTATCACTGTCTCTGTTGCAAATTGCTTTTACTATTGTAGAAGCTTGTACCAGGGACCTTCCTATATCGACAGGCTTTTTCCCGATTGAATGAGTTTTTCTAATTCCAAACTTATTGGGTTTCTTTTATTTTGACAATTTTTTTAACGTCCTTAATGTACTTTGGCGACTCACACACTTTACACTTTTCTTAGTGCCACTTATATAACAAAGAAAAAGGGAATTCCCCTTATTTTGCGCAATCTGAAATATTAACGTACAAGTGATGGATAATTGCTATCAGTGATATTTGAAATGGAAATCTACTATGCTGCAGTTTAAAATTTAACCGTTTCTAGCGATGCAACTCGAAATCAGAACGACGCAACTCGGGATTAAAACGATGCAAATCGGACCGACTTAGTTGAATTTGTAACGACGCAAATCTAATTTTTTTAAGTTCTTTAAAATCGACTCAAATTGAAACAATGCAAATTGAGACGTCGCAAGTCGGAGCTCTAGAGTAATTATATATGTTAATCGCAAGTTCTATATCTTCTGGGACCTATCAAATATTATATCTACTTAACTTTGATTTGTGAGAATGAATTATGTGAGAGAGAAATATTATGACATTGAAACAGTCTGGAGTTAAGGAAATGGAAATCGCTAGTAAGTTGAAAAAAGCTAATTTTGATTGTAGATGATCTACGATGTAACCTCTCATTAGTGATATATATATTATCGCATTTCTCTCAAAAGTTTTATAACATCTTCTCGAAAATTACCCATATAGATTATAAGCATATTACAGAAGGTAACAGGCAGGACGCAAAACCATTATTGTTTTAAAAAGCGCTTGAAACTACGTTTTCTAAAGGCTTCGCAAAGAGCTATCGGATGACAAAAAATATTTCTGAAAGTTGAGAAGAAATGAAGAACGTTAAATCGAAACGATTTTCGAAACGAATGATGTATATGAACTTGTCCTTGAATCAGAGAGTTAACAGTATTCACACTTTTCTATGAGAAAATACCCCAAAATTCCAATCCCTATCAAGATTTTTTACTGTAAAATTTTTTGAGCAGATCTTTGTCGCAAAAAAGTTATAAAGCTCAACAAATAAAGCTCGGTTTTATCGGTGAACAAAAGTAGCCATAAAAAAACATTTTCGAAATGGAATGGATTTTCATATATATTCTTTTCAGTCAATAACAAGAATAGAAAATCTGATATATATTTTAAAAAATTTTGGAACCCATATTAAGCCCATATTAAAATATATCGTCATGCTTAAATGGTCATATTTGTAGATTTACTGGATTTGCTTCTGATCAGATAATGACTTGTGACACCCTTATATAAAATCAAAAACACCTCTGTTCTAACCATTTGAAATTCCATTTAGATAAGTCTAAAGGTTCCAAAGTTACAGAATCATTTCCACTAACTATCGATTTAAATACACTGTGCTCGTTTTATAATAATAACACTGTGTAACATTTCCCATATGTTTTACTATTTCAGATATAAATAGTTCCGCCGTGTCTTTTAAAAAAATGGAAATTAATAAATTGACATTTGAACTTTAATATCAACAATTTCAAAAAGTTTATTTTCGAAATTATTTCTTTACAAAATAAGTTTAATAGTTTTTAAACCATAAAAATAAAAAAAGTATTTAATAATTTTTATAGCGTTTTTTCTCTCAAAGTACTCCAGAGCGAAGAAAAAACTATTTTTTATAAAAGAAAAACTTAAAATATAAATGAAATTATAGTAAAAATGCATAAAAACAGAAATTCCAATCAACTTTTTCCTTAAACACTCAAACTAATACTAAAATAAACTCTAACACTGTAATAGTATTAGTGATAGAAAATCACTCATACTCAATCAAAGGGGAAATGAGTAATGAATTTTGTATATAATAGTAATTTTTGTGTAAAAGTATATAACAGAAGTCTCTATATACAAAAAAGAGAACAAGATGCTGTAGAACTCTACTCTCAATTTCAATTTCTCTCTCTTTTTCAAATTTGTCTGCATAATTTAGCTC
Source organism: Cochliomyia hominivorax (assembly GCA_004302925.2). Lineage (NCBI taxonomy): Eukaryota > Metazoa > Arthropoda > Insecta > Diptera > Calliphoridae > Cochliomyia > Cochliomyia hominivorax. Next base: position 45,894,251 of record PYHX02000158.1, read on the forward strand.
TTTAGCAAATAAATTGCATTTTGCAACACTCTGTATACGTATGAGTATTATTTCTATTTTTTGAAGTGATTTTTTCTTTGAGAGCGTTTTGAAAGAGGGTTAGAAAAAGAGAGAGATAGAGAGAGAGTGAGAATTTTTCATTTCCCATTTGTATTTGTGTTGTATTTCTGTTTCTTGTTTGGTTATTTTTTTTGCAATAGCGGGGTTTACATTTTATGTCATTGACCTTTGAAATTGCATCTTAGTTTGTTGTTCAACATCATCATCATCATCATCACCATAATCTTCATTACGATGGTGATGATGATGATGAAAACAATGATGAAGCAGAAATACAAAAACAATGTAGTTTTTTTATTTGTTCTGTTCTGTTCTGTTCTATTCTGTTTGTCTGTGTATTTATAGATACATTTGTATTTATTTGTTTTTCTTTCTTGTTTTCCTCTGCAGCTTTGTTCCTTCTTTTTGCTCTCATGGTACATTTTGGTATCAACTGTAATTGAATATTCGATTTTTTTGCTTTATTTTGTGAAAATCTGGCAATATGGTTTTCTTTTAGTTGATTTTTAATATTAAAATAAAGTTTTTTGTTTGCATGAAGTTTTTATTATTAAAATATTGAACTTTTCAAAGGAAAATTTCATACTGTTGATGGTTTTTGGTTGAGTAGGAAATATTGGGTCATATAACTTCTCTTAGTACAAAAACTATGTTGTGTATCAGACTTTCGTATCTCTGATGTAGCGTGTACCATATCGCAAGTAGTAATGTGTATTCACCTATACAAATATACTTAAAAGCTGATCTCCGTACTCGGAAAAGAAACTGACTTTAGTCCAGTATTGTTCGGAGCCAATTTATGTGCTGTAATTATAGCATTCAACCATTATTTCACCTCAGAACCCGTTCCAAAAAAAGGTTTCCAGTCTAATGAAATTTTCATAAATCTTTTTTACTGGCCAAAATGTAGGACTGATAGGACCAGGGGGAGAGATCCCCCCATACAAAGCAAATAAAGATTATCGAATATCTAAACAACTTTAACAGCGAAAGTTCTAAAATTTGGTTCCAAACGGTTTTACTGGGCAAAATGTAGAACGGTTAGGATCAGTGGAAGTTGTAGCTCCCATGCAATTGAACAGGGACAGGGCCAGGGCCAGAGGAAATGTCCATTGCATAAAACTTTTTTAATACACGTTGTGATTTGTGCATTTTTTTTCGAGATCATGGATTGAGGAGAATGTTTGTGCAGTAAAGCGCATCAGATAAAAGTTAGTTAGAAATAAAATAACACATGACTCGGGAAAAGTATAAGACTTGAACATGTCAATGTAGGTATTACGAGCTTTGTATGTTCCATATAATGCTATTCTTTCCATCTTGCTTATATCTAAAACCAGTAGGCCGAAAACATATTTTTTACAGAGTTTTGTCAGAAAAGATGCGTTCATTAAAAGTAAAGTTTTTCGAATAAGAAGATATCTATCCTACTGTATCCTATTCCTATTCTGATCAGCGGGCGGCATAGTGTAATAGTAAAAGTACTCGTCTACAAAACAAGTACTTGCCTTGCTTCATCTCCTCTCCAAAAAGAAAAAAATATCGAAGAAGTCTCTGGTTTTATTCCATCTACTTAAAAATATATAAAATGAAAAATTAGAATAGATATCCACCTCCGCATCACTTATAGAGGGCGTTGCTCTAGGCAGTTAAGCCACAATTAGATAAAGCACATCAATCATCTACTGAAACTAAAAAAAATCATAAAAAACACTTAAGTAATCCTAGTGATTGTAGGAGCAAACAAAATATTCATTTTCGTTAGTTCCTCTCAAAAATAAATTGAAGAGCAATGAATAGTGCAAATATATAACTCATGATGGATTTCAAATATGATTAGGACGACTAATAAAGTGCGAACGATATTATAAATTGTGGAAAAAACTTGCAAAACTTCTACTCGTGACATCCAAACGATGTAAGAATTCATCAAGCACAATACGTATTCTCCCACAGAACTATATACCCGAGTAAAATCAAGAAGCTAAAATAGCTCTGAGTAAGGCAAATCATAAAAAGGCAAACAAAAACATTTCCAGAGAAGAGAGAAAGGTAACTTCCAGCATGTAGAGAGGAAAGAAAGATTGAATAAATTGTTAGGAATTATGGCAAAATTAATGGAGAAGTCAAGTCATTGACACAAAAAATGTAATAATGAAGAGCTTAATCAATTCAACTTTTCAAATTATGCATTATCGGTCGGTCAAATAAATCTGTAATTTTAATCGAATCGAGGGATTTTTGCATTTTTTTTCGGCATAGTGTGTAGCAATAAATTTGGAAGCTTGGTTTGGAAAATATTAGATATTGGTTCCATTTAATACAAAGATTTTTTCACGCAATCAGTGCAAGTTTTAAGCATTTTTAAAGAAGCCTAAAGCAAATGTGGAATATATGGGTCATAGGACATCCCTTACGGACATGCGAACAGATACTCTACCTATATAACAGTAAAAAGGTCTCAAAGTCCCGAACAAAAAATTAGCTTTATTAGTTGCCACCTTTTTGAAAAACAAAACATGTAAAATGCTTTATTCGGAAATGCCGTGTACATTCACATGATTTAAAGACATTGTGAAATTCGATTCGATAGGAGTTATTACCAAATATTAAAGACATTTTAAAATGATAATTTTACAAAATTTCTATAAAATCAGTTCTAAAAGAGCTTTAGCACGTAATACAGTAATTGTAACGATTTTCAATAGAATTGGTTCATATATAAAATATTTATAATTTCTAACCCGCTTTTGGGAAAGGCTTAGGTTAATAATGATATAAAAATTTTGCATTGTTTTAGCTTTCAACTTCTTTTCTATTGTTCCGATTTTGATGACTTTTTTGTACGATGATGGTGTTCATATAACCATGTTTTATTGAATTCTAACAATTTTTCTAGACTTTAGAATGTTTCCAATAGACATACATTCCGACAAACGGACACAGCTAAATCGACTTAGATTTCGATATGATGCAAGAATATGGATGTAAACATTAATGGTTCTAAGATTCTTCCTTCTTGGCGTTACACAAGGTTTAGAGAAAAAGAAAACAAATATAAAAATAGTTAAAAATTTATTACAACTTTAAAATCTCTAAAACTATAAGAGAAGACCTTTTTGTGTAAGAATGCTTTCCTTGTTTCCTTGGAAAACTAACTTTTTGTTGTTGGAAAAATTTAAATAATTTTAATAACAAAAACTTTTGTCAATTGAATTTCCTTTTCATCTAAATCTTTATTATATTATTTTTAGTTTAGAGTTATTAAAATTTTATTTCCATTTTTATTAATTTCATCATCACCCCTTTTCAGTTCATTCTTATCAAGACAAGACCTTTTGTAATATCTTTGTTCCTTTTTCTCATCTCTTTTTTTGTCTTTAGATAGTGAAATTAGTTGTCGGAACTTTAAATTCCTTTGACTTTTTTTTTTACAACAATCAGTTGTTTATTATTCTCATTTTCCTTCTTTTTCGATTTTTTATTTCTTAATATTTTTCTTTTATTTTTTATCATTTTAGTTGTTGTTTTTGTTTTCTTATTTAAATTTAATTGTGTTGCATGCTGCAGAATCAAAAGTTGTCCCTTTAGATTGGCGTATCTGTATCTTTTTTCCGCTCTCTCTCTCTCTCTTTCGGAATATTTATGACTTCTTTTGTTAAACGGATTTTTTATTTTGTTTTTGTATTTATTTTGTTGTTGTTGTTATTGTTGTCATTTAAAACATCATCTTTTGGAATTCAGTTGGGTGTTGAGTTATTTATGTTTCTTGATTTTTAATTTATGAAATTCGCGTGCATCTTATTATTAATTCTGATTTTTTCCTCTCCACTCCACTCCTGCTTCCTCCTTTCATCCTTTATTTACCAGCTTATTTGTCTCCGGTTGGTTCGTTTTGGATATATTTCAGTGTGTTTTGCCTCATCGGGGAAAAGGTCATAAATTTAACAAAAAAAAATGTTTTCTGATTTTGCGTTTTTATTGAAAGTTTAGTATTTTTTTTTGTAAAAAAAGGGTTGATCGCTTTTGTATTGAAAAAGAGAAATTTTATTAAAAAAGTGGAAGAAATTAATTTCAAGTTTTGTCACAGGACATGGGCATTTAAATGGACACATGTTTAATAATAAAAGTCAAAAATTTAACAAGTAAGAATGTTATATTCGGCTATGTCGAATCTTTAATAGGCTCCACCACAAATGCATGCTAAATAAATACGTTATGTTCGTTCACACACACTCACATATACACTTACAAACGTGTCATTAACGTTTTTTCTTAAATACAACACAGGACCACTTAATGTGTCATAAAAATAGTTATATTTTTATCTATAACTTTTATTAAACTCAACCGATTTTGATAATTTTTGGAATGATAATGAAGTCCACATGAATTAATATTATAGCAAAATTTCATTCTAATTTGTCAAATTAAAATTGAGAATTGTACGAAAGTTTTTCGCTTGAACTTAGAGGTTGCCTTAGATAAAGGGGTATAGCTTTTAACACATTGAACCGATTGCGCTGGTTTTTAGTAGAAGAAAACTTCTCAGGACCATAACAACTATTAAGGTCAAATTTCATTGAGCTTCGTAAATTTTTATGGATGTGAGCGTACCAATAACAGACTGACTGACGGACAAACAGACGGACATAGCTAAATCGACTCAGATTTTGATTTAATGCAAGAAAACATTCTACATTAAGGGATCTGAAATGATTTCTTCTTAGCATTACAAAAGTTAATATACTCTCATCAGCATTTTTGGTGGTGAAGGGTATAAAGACTAATGAAAAGTGTGTACTAAAGTTATAAAATATTTTTAACAGAACCCAACTTGGTCCTACAAAAAGTTGGCCAAACATTAAAAGGTCTAGCGTCAAACTGTTTCCAATGTTATTAAAGAGTACCGAGAGAACTTGTTCGTTTGTAGAAAACATTCAGTTCAGATAGAAGGAATAGTCCATAGTCCAACATAAAAGGCTTAAACAGTTCCTGACAGAAACGCTTGCAAAAAGTTTAGAGGCCAAAAACAGAGAACGGAAATTGAAGTCAAGTTTTCCAAAAAATGTTCTTACATAATTTAGGACGAAACTTATGTTCTGGCAGATTTGTCGCAACTTCCTGGTCAAACATTTTATATTGTTGATGATCGAGGAAATGTTACAGAAAAGTTTAGAACCCATAAATTTTCCAAAAAGCTCTTGGTATGGCAAACAATATGCAGTTGCGGCAAATGAAGTGAATCATTTGTTACAACGGACTCTATAAATACCAAAATTTCCATTCGTTATACTTCATAACATGTCCACTTATGTTTGGCCTGACTTTGTCAATATGGTAAACAAGTCCTTAAATGGTACGAGAACAAGAATGTGGTATTTGTGCCAAGAGAGACAAATATTAAAAACTACCCGGTGCTCAGGCCAAGTGAGGAATATTGTGATCTTGTTAAAAGAGAAATTAAAAGCACAAATTGTTGTCCAAAAATGTGGCAGATTTTAAATGAAGATTTCAATGATTTCTGTCACGTTGTTCGAGCAGCTTGAGAAACGTGAAAGAAATCATTGAAGAACACAAAAAGTATGTCCAAAATGTAATAGATCTTTCCGAGCAAAGTGACAGAAATCACTATAAAAACGTAAATGAAAGGGTTTCCGAAAATGATTCAAAATTTCATCAAAAATGATTAAAAATATAAAAGAATTTTTTGTAAAAGAAAGATAATTAAAACAGTATTTTATTGGATTAATTTTTATTTACATAATATGTATGTTAAGAAATTTTTGATCTCTCTCCTTAAAACTAAGTCTAGTTAACTGAGCGTGACAGTTGAAAAACCATTATCATCAGCTTCAGGTGTTAAAAATGTCTACTCACTTTGATTGTTTTTAATAAAAAAAAATAATTTTTAAGTGAACCCTTTTATTCCCTCGTCTTTATTTAAAAAGAGTTCAATGTAATTTATATTATTATTTTGGCTAAAAATAAATAGGTCAAAGACATTTATGATTAATTTTTATTTTATAAAAATAAAACTAAAATTATATAAAGAAACGCATTTAGCGGTTCTGTTCTTATCAGCAACAGAATGAGAATGAAAATAATCTTTAATTTTTATTAAAATATGACACATTTTTTAAAAAATGTTTAAAATATTAATATTAAGGGTATTCACTTAATTGCATAAAGATTTTAATAAAATACGAGAAAATAAAATTTTACAAAAATATTATAAAAATTTATTTTCATCAGGATTTAAGACAAAAGTTTATTTCAAAAAAAAAATTATAAAGGAATTTTAGGAAAATTCAGGATAAAAATAAAATTAAAAAATATATTAATAATAAATTGTTCATTACAATTTTTCTTAAATAAAATTTCAGTGAACATTTGTGATAAAAAAGATTTTAACGCAGAATTGTGCCAAAAAGATCTTTATAAAATTACGATATGAAGAATTTCAATGAAAATGTTATTTTTTAAAGAAAACATTCTTCAACAAGAAATTTAAAAAAAAAATCTTTAAAAAAGAAATATTTAAGAAAAAATTTCTTAAATAGAAATTTTAAACAAAATTAAAGAAAAATTTTTATATAAATAAATTTAAAAAATCTATAAAAAGAAATTTTAAGGAAAATTTTAAAGAAATGAATATTTAAGAAAATTTTCTTTAGAAAAAAATTCATTTAAATTTATCTTTAGAAAAAAACTTGATTGAACAATTTCTTTTTATAAAAATTTATTAAAAATTTTACAAAAAGAAAATTTTCAATTTTCTTAAGTTTAAAAAATTCAAAGTGAAATTTTTTATAGATGATAAATGATCGATTTTTTTAAGAAATTTTGCCAAAAGCTTTCTTTAGATAGGATTTTGATTTTCTTTAGAGAACAAATAATGTATGGAACATTTTCTTTAGAGAAAAAATTGTGAAACATTTTATTTAGTTAGAAATTCTTTGAAAATTTTCTTAAGAGAAAACATTATTAAACATTCTCTTTAGAGAGAAAATTTAGTGAAATATTTCGTTATAGAAAAAAATTAAAAAAACTTGTTTTTTAGAAATATATAGAAAATTTGTTTTAGACAAAAGATTTATCGGAAAACTCATCGAAATTTTATTTTATGAGAAAATTTATTGAAAATGCTCTTTAGAGAGAAAATTTAAGAAATTTTATCAAAAATTTCTTTAGATAAAAAAATTCATTAAAAAATGTTTTTTAGATTTGAAAAACATTAAAATTTTTCTTAAGAGAGAAATTCAACGAAAATTAAATTTAGAAAAAATTAAACAAAATTTTTTGCAGAAAATTTATAAAGATTTTGCAAAAAATTTATTTCTTTACTTAAGGAATAAAACTCATCAAAATTATTCTGAAAGGAAATTTTAAAGGAAAATTTTCCACAGAAAGAAAAAATTCTTTGACAAATAATGAAAAGTTCTGAAGAAAAATTCCCTTAATTTTATTGACAAGAAAAGTTATTTTGAATTTCTTTCCCAGTAAAATTTATTGTACATTTTCCATTTTCATTGAAAATAAAATTTTGTAAATTTAATTTGAAAAAAGCAATTATTGAGGATTTTTTACAAAACATAAATTTTATTGAGAATTCTATTGTTTATTATCATGAATTTGTATAAATGATAATTTTGCTGTGATTTTTTTAATAGAATTTTATTTTGAAAACTTCATGAAAATGTTATTATTAATTTTATTTAAATCTATGACATATTTTTATTAAATTAAACTTTTAACAGCTTGAAATTAATGTTAAAAAATTTATTTTCTCTTTTTAATTTTAGATTTTTTAATCGAGGTTGCCATATTTCTTCAGTGATGGTAAGTTATTTAAATTTGAATTATTTAATTGAAAACAAATTTCTTTTTAATTAAATTTTTCTCATCCAGATTAATTATACTTTTTTCTCTTAATAGTGCTGATTAAAAGCATAAAATTCCGTTGATTTTACATAATTTTCATATAATTCCGCTTAAAAATACAAGAATTAATCGCATTAAAATATTATAGGA
>PYHX02000158.1:45902444-45922869 GCA_004302925.2 Cochliomyia hominivorax
CTTATTCAATCTCACTCCTTATGAAATACTTTTTGTGTTAAAACTTTCTGAAAACAGTGTTTTCATTATGAAGAAAAAACTTTATTATTTTTCGCTTTAACTAAAACAACTGAAAAAGAAAGTTTTAAAGTATTTGCAACATAAATAAAAGAAAGAAAACAAAACAAAGTTGAAAAAAAGAAAATAAAAGATCTAAAGAATGAAAAAAATGAAAAAAAAACACTAAAAGCTGAAGCCAATACAATGCATCAAGTTCCAGCCAATGGATTCACATGAAACTATACAATGTTTTTTGTTGGTACAAAATGCATAAAATTGCATTAAGCAAAAAATAAAATAAAAAACTAAAAGCTGGTCAGAAACTAACACTAATACCAAATTACAAACACACCAATACCAGCAACTTAATTGTGGAGTTAAAGAAAAAAGTTATAAAAAAACCTTCAATTGCACATGACTCCGACTCAAAAAGTAAACCAACAAAACAAAAACTAATTTAAACGGAAGAATGTGTACAGCACTAACGAAAAAATGTCTTCAAACTTGGACAAGTGGACTGCCTGAAGAATGGACAGACGAAGACTCAACTAAAACGTCATACAAATGAATGACCAGCGGATTGAACAAATATTTAACTGAAAGTCGGTTTTTTGCATTAATCATCAGCAAAAAAAAATTAAGCAGCAGGTTTTTTTCTTGCCAACATTTATTTCAAAAAAAAGAGTCAACTGATTGTTGTTTTGCACTTGTTTAAAATGTTTTTTTTTTGTTTTGGCAAAAAAATTATAATAATAATTCAAATAAAAAATATCAGAAAGAAAAGAAGACAAATTGATTGAATTTAATTATTTTGCCCATACATTATTGTAAGTCTTAGCGTAAACTAAAATTGAGAATTTTTGTGTAAACTATAGTGCAGACTATAGAACAAACTAGAATCCAGGATTGTGATCGGTTATTTCAAATATATTGTAAACTACAGCCCAGATTGCAGGTCAGACTGTAATGTAAACTATAATACACTCTGTAACAATATTCCAAACTGTAGTGTAAACTATAGTCAAGACTTTAGTGTAAACTGTAACTATAGTATAGACTTAAGTGTAAACCATAGTTCAGATTATAGGGGTAACTATAGTTAGGCTGTAATGTAAACTATAGTCCAGATTGTAGTAGAAACAAAAATCTAGATTATTATGTAAACAAAAGTCCAGACTGTAGTGTAAACAATAAACCTCACTGTAATGTAAACAATAGTTAGGTGTATAATGTAAACAATAGTCTGGACTGTAGTGTAAGCAATAGTCCTGACTGTAGTGGCAACTATAACTAGGTTGTAGTTTAAGCTAAAACCTAGATTGTAGTGTAAAATTTATCCCAGACTGTAGAATAAACAAAAGTCAAGAATATAGTATAAATAATAGTCCAGACTGTAGTGTAAACAATAGCCATTTATCGATACTGTAATACACACTATAGTCCTAAATTTTTAGAAACTAAAGATCATATGTAAACTATATTCCTAGCTGTAGTGAAGAGTATAGTCTAGACTGTAGAGCAAACTATATATACACGGTAGAGTAAACTGTAGTCCAAAGTATTATGTAAACAGATTGTAATATAAACTATAAATCAGACAGTGAAGTAAACTATAGCGTATTGTGGTGTAAACCTAAATGTATATAAACTTTAGATTGTAGCGTAAATTATAGTTCTCAAATCCATACTGTAGTGTAAATTTTAATCTAGACTTATTGTAGGTCTAAGTTCATACAGTTTTGTAATCTAAAGTACACACTGTAGAGTAAATTATAATTTAGACTGTAGTTTGAAATATTGTTCACACTGTAATGTAAAGTACAGAGCAAACGGTTACAGTTTTCCACATTGTACTGTAAGCTATAGTCCAGCCTGTCAGATAGCAGTGTTTACTGTTGTCCATATTGTAGTATAAATTATATTCCAGTCTGTAGTATTACTTTTGTCCAGATTGTAGTTCAAATTATATCGAAATGTAAGCGATTGTACAAACAGTATTGTAAACAATTCGGTGTAAACTGTAGTCCAGACTGTAGCTAAACTAGAATAAATCAAGACTGTAGTGTAAAGCCTATTTCAGACTATAAGTAAAGGACAACCTAGACGGAGGTGTAAAATATATTATAATGTAAACTGCAAAACAAACTATAGAATACTCAAGAATTTTCTTTAAGATTTCTTATCTTATAAAAATTATGTCAAAATCTCATTCTCTTCATTTGTCTCTTAAAATAAATTTTAATTTTGCATAAATGTCTCAAGAGATAATTGATAACTTTTAAATATTTTATGTAAATTTTTAATAAATAATTTTCCAATCATAAACAAATATTTTGAAATTATTTCAAATATTTTCGAAAATATGCAAATAATAAATTTATTATTCACTTAATAATAACAATTATAATTCTTGATATTATGAAAATAACAATAATTATGTTTATTTTCATTATAGTAATGATGATGTTTTCTTTATATATATTTTCTCTTCCAAAAGATGAATCAATAAATAATGATGAATATAAAATTTCCTATATTTTTTGTTGTTTCATTCATATGATATCCTGCAGCTGTTGTTGTTGTTGCTTTATTGAACCGACAAGTGGCATGAGATGAAATGTGTGTTTCTATAGTCCAGACTGTAGTTCAAACTATAGTCCAGACTAGTAGAGCAAACTATAGTCTAGACTGTAGTGCAAACTATAGTCTAGACTGTAGTGCAAACTATAGTCTAGACTGTAGTGCAAACTATAGTCTAGACTGTAGTGCAAACTATAGTCTAGACTGTAGTGCAAACTATAGTCTAGACTGTAGTGCAAACTATAGTCTAGACTGTAGTGCAAACTATAGTCTAGACTGTAGTGCAAACTATAGTCTAGACTGTAGTGCAAACTATAGTCTAGACTGTAGTGCAAACTATAGTCTAGACTGTAGTGCAAACTATAGTCTAGACTGCAGTGCAAACTATAGTCTAGACTGTAGTGCAAACTATAGTCTAGACTGTAGTGCAAACTACTAGTCTGGACTGTAGTGCAAACTATAGTCCAGACTGTAGTGCAAACTATAGTCCAGACTGTAGTGCAAACTATAGTCCAGACTGTAGTGCAAACTATAGTCCAGACTGTAGTGCAAACTATAGTCCAGACTGTAGTGCAAACTATAGTCCAGACTGTAGTGCAAACTATAGTCCAGACTGTAATGCAAACCAGACTGTAGTGCAAACTATAGTCCAGACTGTAGTGCAAACCAGACTGTAGTGCAAACTATAGTCTAGACTGTAGTGCAAACTATAGTCTAGACTGTAGTGCAAACTATAGTCTAGACTGTAGTGCAAACTATAGTCTAGACTGTAGTGCAAACTATAGTCTAGACTGTAGTGCAAACTATAGTCTAGACTGCAGTGCAAACTATAGTCTAGACTGTAGTGCAAACTATAGTCTAGACTGTAGTGCAAACTATAGTCTAGACTGTAGTGCAAACTACTAGTCTGGACTGTAGTGCAAACTATAGTCCAGACTGTAGTGCAAACTATAGTCCAGACTGTAGTGCAAACTATAGTCCAGACTGTAGTGCAAACTATAGTCCAGACTGTAGTGCAAACTATAGTCCAGACTGTAGTGCAAACTATAGTCCAGACTGTAGTGCAAACTATAGTCCAGACTGTAATGCAAACTATAGTCCAGACTGTAGTGCAAACCAGACTGTAGTGCAAACCAGACTGTAGTGCAAACTATAGTCCAGACTGTAGTGCAAACTATAGTCCAGACTGTAGTGCAAACTATAGTCCAGACTGTAGTGCAAACTATAGTCCAGACTGTAGTGCAAACTATAGTCCAGACTGTAGTGCAAACTATAGTCCAGACTGTAGTGCAAACTATAGTCCAGACTGTAGTGCAAACTATAGTCCAGACTGTAGTGCAAACTATAGTCCAGACTGTAGTGCAAACTATAGTCCAGACTGTAGTGCAAACTATAGTCCAGACTGTAGTGCAAACTATAGTCCAGACTGTAGTGCAAACTATAGTCCAGACTGTAGTGCAAACTATAGTCCAGACTGTAGTGCAAACTATAGTCCAGACTGTAGTGCAAACTATAGTCCAGACTGTAGTGCAAACTATAGTCCAGACTGTAGTGCAAACTATAGTCCAGACTGTAGTGCAAACTATAGTCCAGACTGTAGTGCAAACTATAGTCCAGACTGTAGTGCAAACTATAGTCCAGACTGTAGTGCAAACTATAGTCCAGACTGTAGTGCAAACTATAGTCCAGACTGTAGTGCAAACTATAGTCCAGACTGTAGTGCAAACTATAGTCCAGACTGTAGTGCAAACTATAGTCCAGACTGTAGTGCAAACTATAGTCCATACTGTAGTACAAACTATAGTCCAGACTGTAGGTAAACTATAGTCCAGACTGTAGTGCAAACTATAGTCTAGACTGTAGTGCAAACTATAGTCCAGACTGTAGTGCAAACTATAGTCCAGACTGTAGTGCAAACTATAGTCCAGACTGTAGTGCAAACTATAGTCCAGACTGTATTGCAAACTATAGTCCAGACTGTAGTGCAAACTATAGTCCAGACTGTAGTACAAACTATAGTCCAGACTGTAGTGCAAACTATAGTCCAGACTGTAGTGCAAACTATAGTCCAGACTGTAGTGCAAACTATAGTCCAGACTGTAGTGCAAACTATAGTCCAGACTGTAGTGCAAACTATAGTCCAGACTGTAGTGCAAACTATAGTCCAGACTATAGTGCAAACTATAGTCCAGACTGTATTGCAAACTATAGTCCAGACTGTATTGCAAACTATAGTCCAGACTGTAGTGCAAACTATAGTCCAGACTGTAGTGCAAACTATAGTCCAGACTGTAGTGCAAACTATAGTCCAGACTGTAGTGCAAACTATAGTCCAGACTGTAGTGCAAACTATAGTCCAGACTGTAATGCAAACCAGACTGTAGTGCAAACTATAGTCCAGACTGTAGTGCAAACCAGACTGTAGTGCAAACTATAGTCCAGACTGTAGTGCAAACCAGACTGTAGTGCAAACCAGACTGTAGTGCAAACTATAGTCCAGACTGTAGTGCAAACTATAGTCCAGACTGTAGTGCAAACTATAGTCCAGACTGTAGTGCAAACTATAGTCCAGACTGTAGTGCAAACTATAGTCCAGACTGTAGTGCAAACTATAGTCCAGACTGTAGTGCAAACTATAGTCCATACTGTAGTACAAACTATAGTCCAGACTGTAGTGCAAACTATAGTCCAGACTGTAGTACAAACTATAGTCCAGACTGTAGTACAAACTGTAGTCCAGGCTGTAGTGCAAACTGTAGTCCAGGCTGTAGTGCAAACTATAGTCCAGACTGTAGTGCAAACTATAGTCCAGACTGTAGTGCAAACTATAGTCCAGACTGTAGTGTAAATTATAGTCCAGACTGTAGTGTAAATTATAGTCCAGACTGTAGTGCAAACTATAGTCTAGACTGTAGTGAAAACTATAGTCTAGACTGTAGTGAAAACTATAGTCTAGACTGTAGTGAAAACTATAGTCTAGACTGTAGTGAAAACTATAGTCTAGACTGTAGTGAAAACTATAGTCTAGACGGTAGTGAAAACTATAGTCCAGACTGTAGTGCAAACTATAGTCCAGACTGTAGTGCAAACTATAGTCCAGACTGTAGTGCAAACTATAGTCTAGACTATAGTGCAAACTATAGTCAAGACTATAGTGCAAACTATAGTCAAGACTATAGTGCAAACTATAGTCAAGACTATAGTGCAAACTATAGTCAAGACTATAGTGCAAACTATAGTCAAGACTATAGTGCAAACTATAGTCTAGACTATAGTGCAAACTATAGTCTAGACTATAGTGCAAACTATAGTCTAGACTGTAGTGCAAACTATAGTCTAGACTATAGTGCAAACTATAGTCTAGACTATAGTGCAAACTATAGTCCAGACTGTAGTGCAAACTATAGTCTAGACTATAGTGCAAACTATAGTCAAGACTATAGTGCAAACTATAGTCTAGACTATAGTGCAAACTATAGTCAAGACTATAGTGCAAACTATAGTCTAGACTATAGTGCAAACTATAGTCAAGACTATAGTGCAAACTATAGTCTAGACTATAGTGCAAACTATAGTCAAGACTATAGTGCAAACTATAGTCTAGACTATAGTGCAAACTATAGTCTAGACTATAGTGCAAACTATAGTCTAGACTATAGTGCAAACTATAGTCTAGACTATAGTGCAAACTATAGTCCAGACTGTAGTGCAAACTATAGTCCAGACTGTAGTGTAAATTATAGTCCAGACTGTAGTGCAAACTATAGTCTAGACTGTAGTGCAAACTATAGTCTAGACTGTAGTGAAAACTATAGTCCAGACCCTAGAATATACTATTGTTCAGAATAAACTTTAATCAAACTGTATTAAAAATTATAATCTAGACTGTGTAAACTACAGTTCAGACAGTAGAGTAAATTATAGTCCAGACTGTAGAGTAAATTATAGTCCAGACTAAATTGTAAATTATAGTCCAAACAGTAGTGTAAACTATAGTACAGACTGTAGTGCAAAATAAGAGCCAGAACCTAGTCCAAAATAAGACCCAGAACCTATAGTCCAGACAATAAAGTAAACCATGTAGTCCACGCGGTAGTGTAAACTAAAGTCCAGAATGTAGTGTAAACTGTAGTTAAGAATGTAGTGTAAATTATAGTCCAGACTGTAGTGTAGACAATAGTCCAGATCGTAGTGCAAACTGTATTCCAAAATTTAGTATAAACAATATTCCACAAATTAGAGTAAACTATAACTCAGACTGTGATGAAAAGTATTATTCTATAGTCTACACTGAGCAAAATAATGTAAACTAATATCCAGACTGAAATATGAAATATAGTCCAGATAGTAGTGTAAACTATAGTCCAGATTGTAATATATACTCAGACTGCAGTGTGAACACAGTCTGCGTTTAGTAAGCTCAGACTTTGTAATCTGCAGAATAATTTAACAGTTGGTTAAATTAAGGTTCAGACTCAGGTGTAATTCCAGTCTGTAGCATAAGCGTTAAACAAAAGAGTAAACTACAGTCAAATATGAAATTTACACTACAGCTTAGCTTGTACTGTAAACTATAGTCCACTTTGTATTGTAAACCTTAGACTTTTGTGTAAAACTAAGTAAACTATAGCATAGTCTATGGTGTAAACTGTAGACCAGACTGTAATGTAAAATTTGGCGAAGACTACAAAATAAACTGTAGTCTAAATTCTAATACAAATTGTTGGCTTACTAGAGTCCTGTATTATATAGGTTGTATCATAAAATATTCGAGACTGTAGTTCAAACTTTATTGTAAGCTTAAGTGCAAAATGAATTCCAAACTGTATAATAAAGTCCACACTGTATCATATAATCATAACTTCTAAAACTTTAACATTTTCAAAAAAAAACCGGCCCCCTTTCACTTATATTAAACCCCTACGCTTCTGTTTCAAAAATGAAAAAATAATAAAAATCAAGCCCACACCCTTTTTTTGCATTGAAATGAAACGAGTATCGCCAGAATGTTAAAGAAGAAGAGACACTAAAAGGGATAATATGGTTAATTAATTATATCTTTGAATTTTAAATAATTTTAGCTCTTCTTTTGTTTTTACATAATGATATCGAAACAATGTTGGTGTTATTGTTGTTGTTGTTGTTCATTCAATTTATTTCTTTAAATTTTAATATTGAAAGCACGTAAATTAAAAAAAAAGTATTGAAAAAGAAGTTCGCATAAAAAAGTACTTGCGCACTGAAGCATGCAACAATGCTTGTACGCCTGCCTGGACATTTTAAAGTCTTTTTTTTTTCTTTCACTGCAAAAATTGTAAGAGTGAATGAATGAAGTTGCATTGAAATCAGCTACAAAAATTTTACCGATAAAGAAAATTATTTTACAACAAAAATTTATAAAAGAAAAAGTGAAATTGAATGTAAAACAGACATTCAAATATGCAGAAGAGGTTTATCTTATATGAACCATAAGAAAAATGCAACAAAAACTCCAATATTGAAATTAAAAAAGCAAAAAAAATGTTATGAAAAATAATTTAAGTTCATTTAAGCAAAACAAGAAATTATTTTACAAAAAGAAAATATAATATTAAGTAAGAGTGTTTAAAATAAGGAGGCACCGAGATAACATTTTAATTTATGACTCCGATATTTATTACACAAAATTAAAGACTTTCGATAAAGAAAACTATCAATATTTTATAATGTTGTTTACACTACAGTCTGGAACATAGTTTACACAATAGGCTGGACGTAGCTTGCACCACAGATTATAACATGCAACTCAGTCTGGATTATATTTTATACTGCAATCTGGATCATAGGTTACACTACAGGCTGGATAATAGTTTAGACTACAGAAAGAAGTACAGTTTACATTACAGTCTATACTGTAGCATATGTTTTAGTATGGATTCTAGTTTACACAGCAGTCTGGACTAGACTACAGTTACACTATATTAGGACTATTGTTTACACAAAATTCTGGACTAAAGTGTACACTACAGCCAGGAGTATGGTTAACACTTCTATTTGGACTTTTATTTACACTACAGTTGTGACTATAGTTTACACTGCAATCTGGATTATAGTTTACATTCTGGACTATAGTTTACACTACATTTAGAACTACATTTTACACTACAAAAAGAACTATGTTTACACTACTACTGGACTATACTTCAGCTAACCTTTCAATTTGTGTTCTATAGCTTTCTCTATAAGCTGGACGACAGTTTACTCATCTGTAGCTGGCACCACAGATAAAAGTCTGGACTACATTCTACATAATCCGGACTATTGGTTTTACTACAGAGATTGGGCTAAAGTTTATACTACAGACTGGAGTATATTATACACTACAGTCTGCCCTATAGTTTACACATTAGTCTGGATTCTAGTTTACAATCAAATCTGTACTATGCTTCACACTGTAGCATATTACATTAGTGTACACAATAGCTTAACGATATGTTCCACTATAGTCTAGACTATAGTTAACATTACAGTCAAGTCTGAAGTTTACACTACAGTCTGGACAATACAGTCTGTTAAAAAATTTACACATTTACACAATAGTTTACATTTAATATATTCCTCATTACATAATATGTGTTTTATTATATCAATGAATCGAATTCATTCCACATATGGCTTTCACAAGTATTTAGTTCATCATGTGGCTTTTGTTAGTAACCAAAATGCTGGCAAAAGTAAATATTTTTAAAGAAAACAGACGATATCTTGAAGCGCTTAAAATGTCGTCGCACCCGTGAATAATTGTTTGTTATTTATGGTGGAAATACTAAAAGTGGTTGTTTGTTTGTAGTGTCAGTCTGTCAGTATTTCTTTATTCTCTTGGGCTTCTACTTCTTCTTCTTTATTTTCTCATTAAAATAACTTATTCCCGTTATTGACCGACTAAAAAGCAGACGGTCTTTTATTTTATTTTATTCCTTAACAACACGTTTACTTTTATTTTCTTCGTTTTACAAAAGAAATTCATATGTTTCAATGATCGTATGCAGAATGTACTCACAATAACTGTACTTTACATGTCACAAACACACACACACACTCATCCACACACATTACACACATATCGAAGACAGTTATTTTAGTGAAATTAAAAGAATTTTGTGTAAATTATGCGTGGACGCCGTTGTGATGATCAGAAAAAAAGACTTTAATCAAATTCAAGGGTCTTTTTGTTGTATTGAAAAAGTCAAAACAGCTTTAAATGGATAAGAAGAAATGAGAACGGAAAAGGATGTCAAGGCATGATCATAATTATAATTATAATGATCATCATCATTATCATGTTGTTTTGATATTATCTGTATTTTATTTTTAAAACCATTTTTTTTTGTTTTAGCAGATCTTTTTTCCTTCTTTAAGTTAAAAATAATGTAGGCGCGAGTGAAATAAACTGTTGCTATCAGATGATCACAAATGAAGGGTTTGTTTTATTATTACATGATATTAGTGTAAACAATATACACAAAATATTAATTCGAAATTTAGTTCAAAGGCTTAAACGAGTCATGAGATAAACAAGCAATATTATAGGAGATATCGATAATTTTGGGAAAAAACTTTAAAAGGATCGATAATGATCGAGACTTTTATTTTTTCTTTTCTGCGTATAAAAATTCTACAGGAAATTGTCCACAATTTCTATAGGAAATTGTCCACAATTTCTATAGGAAATTGTCCACAATTTCTATAGGAAATTGTCCACAATTTCTATAGGAAATTGTCCACAATTTCTCTATGGACAACATTTCTATAGAAAATTGTCTCTATGGACAATATTTCTATAGAAAATTGTCTCTATGGACATTATTTCTATAGAAAATTGTCTCTATGGACAATATTTCTATAGAAAATTGTCTCTATGGACAATATTTCTATAGAAAATTGTCTCTATGGACAATATTTCTATAGAAAATTGTCTCTATGGACAATATTTCTATAGAAAATTGTCTCTATGGACAATATTTCTATAGAAAATTGTCTCTATGGACAATATTTCTATAGAAAATTGTCTCTATGGACAATATTTCTATAGAAAATTGTCTCTATGGACAATATTTCTATAGAAAATTGTCTCTATGGACAATATTTCTATAGAAAATTGTCTCTATGGACAATATTTCTATAGAAAATTGTCTCTATGGACAATATTTCTATAGAAAGTTGTCTCTATGGACAATATTTCTATAGAAAATTGTCTCTATGGACAATATTTCTATAGAAAATTGTCTCTATGGACAATATTTCTATAGAAAATTGTCTCTATGGACAATATTTCTATAGAAAATTGTCTCTATGGACAATATTTCTATAGAAAATTGTCTCTATGGACAATATTTCTATAGAAAATTGTCTCTATGGACAATATTTCTATAGAAAATTGTCTCTATGGACAATATTTCTATAGAAAATTGTCTCTATGGACAATATTTCTATAGAAAATTGTCTCTATGGACAATATTTCTATAGAAAATTATCTCTATGGACAATATTTCTATAGAAAATTATCTCTATGGACAATATTTCTATAGAAAATTATCTCTATGGACAATATTTCTATAGAAAATTGTCTCTATGGACAATATTTCTATAGAAAATTGTCTCTATGGACAATATTTCTATAGAAAATTGTCTCTATGGACAATATTTCTATAGAAAATTGTCTCTATGGACAATATTTCTATAGAAAATTGTCTCTATGGACAACATTTCTATAGAAAATTATCTCTATGGACAACATTTCTATGAGAAAATTGTCTCTGTAATCATTATTATTATATTTATTTTATGAATTGATGTATTCCTTTTAGCGTTATGTTAGTAATTAAAAATAGAGGCCAACTTTCATTAAAATTTCCGCATTACTTAATTTCCGTTAAGTGGGAAATTAAAAGAAAAATTACTTTCAAAATAAATATAGAAAAATACTTCAAATACAAGAGATTCCAATACAGTTTTCTCTATTTTAATTTATTTATTTTGAATTCTCTTTTACAAATATAAAACTTTAATGTTTAATTAACGTTTTATGTGTATGTGTGATTAAGAGTTTATGTGTATATGTGGGTTTAGTGAAAATTTAGGTCAATTCTTATTTTAATAAACAAAAAAAAATACTCACATTTCAGAACAGTTCATTTCACTTTAATATAAAAGAAGAAAGACGGTTTAATGCAATTAAAACGAATAAAAGAAGTATTTTTTCTGTAAATAAAGAAAACAAAAAAAAGAAGAAAAATAAGAAAATAAATAAAAAATAATAAATTTATAAAAAAAGGAATTTTTAATTAATTGACGAAAAATAGTAAAATAAAGAAAAATATCAGGGGTGGAGTTCATTTAATCTTCAAATATGGGAAACTATAATTCATTTAAAGCACTTCCAAATTAAAAAATCGATCCAGTCCCCTTTTCTTGTCACGCCCTTTTTTGCATGTCTCTTTTCGATGTCTCATTTTTTCAAAATATATTTTTTGCTTAATTGTAAAAAACAAAACAAAAAAATAATTTCGATTTAATCGTTTTCATTTCTTCTCGGTGTTAACATGACAACATTGTGTTAAACACGTTACAGACATAAATAATTTTTTTTATTTAATTTTATTTCATATTTCACAAACTCATATGAAAATATATGAAAACTGCTGAGGTTAACAGCCTTCTTAACTGCTAAAACATGAAAAAATTAAAAAAGAGGCGATAAATAAATTATGAAAAACTAAACTTATCGAATTGAATACAATTAACAAAATATCAGACTAAATAGTTCAATAAATGAATAAAACAACTCAACAACAAAGTACTAATTAATTTGTTTATGCAGGGCAATTTTAGCAGCAGTTAAAGTATTTTTTGCTTCAAGTAGCATTTCAAAAAAAAAAATATTAAAATAAAAATTGGGGAATAAAGCCAACATCAGAGACTGGAATTAAAGTTTTACAACACAGTCTAAACTTAAGTTAACACCATAGTTTTAACTATAGTTTATACTACAGTGTAGATTATATAACCTCGACTGTAGTGTAAACTTTTATCTAGACAGTAGTGTAAACTATAGTCTAGACTATAGACTGCTTTCTACACTACAGTCTACACTACTACAGTCTACACTACTACAGTCTACACTACTACAGTCTACAATACTACAGTCTACACTACTACAGTCTACACTACTACAGTCTACACTACTACAGTCTACACTATTACAGTCTACACTACTACAGTCTACACTACTACAGTCTACACTACTACAGTCTACACTACTACAGTCTACACTACTACAGTCTACACTACTACAGTCTACACTACTACAGTCTACACTACTACAGTCTACACTACTACAGTCTACACTACTACAGTCTACTACTACAGTTCACTACTACAGTCTACAACTAACTACAGTCTACATCTACTACAAGTCTACACTACCTACCAGTCTACACTATTACAGGTCTACACCTACTACAGTCTACACTACTACAGTCTACACTACTACAGTCTACACTACTACAAGTCTACACTACTACAGTCTACACTACTTACAGTCTACACTACTACAGTCTACACTACTAACAGTCTACACTACTAACAGTCTACACTACTACAGTCTACACACTACTACATGTCTACACTACTACAGTCTACACTATTTACAGTCTACAGCTACTACAGTCTACACTTACAGCTACTACGGACAGTCTACACTACTTTACAGTCTACACTACTACCAGTCTACACTACGTACTACAGTCTACACTAACTACAGTTACACTACTATAGTCTACACTATTACAGTCTACACTACTACAGTCTACACTACTACAGTCTACACTATTACAGTCTACACTACTACAGTCTACACTACTACAGTCTACACTACTACAGTCTACACTACTACAGTCTACACTACTACAGTCTACACTACTACAGTCTACACTACTACAGTCTACACTACTACAGTCTACACTACTACAGTCTACACTACTACAGTCTACACTACTACAGTCTACACTACTACAGTCTACACTACTACAGTCTACACTACTACAGTCTACACTACTACAGTCTACACTACTACAGTCTACACTACTACAGTCTACACTACTACAGTCTACACTACTACACAGTCTACACTACTACAGTCTACACTACTACAGTCTACACTACTACAGTCTACACTACTACAGTCTACACTATTACAGTCTACACTACTACAGTCTACACTACACTACTACAGTCTACACTACTACAGTCTACACTACTACAGTCTACACTACTATAGTCTACACTACTATAGTCTACACTACTACAGTCTACACTATTACAGTCTACACTACTACAGTCTACACTATTACAGTCTACACTATTACAGTCTACACTACTACAGTATACACTACTACAGTCTACACTACAGTCTACACTACTACAGTCTACACTCTTGAATTTTCTACAGAAAATTGGCAGAGAATTTTCTTTGGCTATACTTCCCTTATTTTGAGACCAAACTTTCGTCATTTGTAGTTAAATAATTTTATGCAATTTTCTATAAAGAAAAAAATTCTATATTTTTTCATAAAACTGTGTTAATTATTGCAGGTCATGAGTCTTGTATGTAGTTTTGCAACATAAAATTTGTTACAATAACAAATTTTATGCTACAAATTGCAAATTGCAAAAGTCATATTTATATTAACATAGAAAGCATCCCAACTACAACAACAAAAACAACTTTAACTATTTACATCAAGTGGAATTGTATAGACAATAGAAAATTTATGCTAAAAAGATACAAAAAACTAAAATGGAAAATGCAAAATGCAACTACAAAAACGGAAATAAATTAAAAATAAAAAAAATAAAAAAATTATAAAAAAAAACGTTTTAAGTCATTCATTGTGATAAATGAAAAGGCAAAACTTATACCATGACACTCTTAACTTACTAACACATACTTAAATAATAAATATTGCACATTTGCTAGAGCAACAACAAAAAAAGACACTTTTGCAATGGATGTTTAAATGCACAAAAAAAATAAAGAAGATAATTGCAAAAGTGTGAGCCACACATATGACAAAAGCAACAACGTAAAACAACAACAATAATGGAGGATGCAAATAGAAAAAATATGAACTAGAGAAAATGACATAATTTAAATTAACGGATGACAATCATTAAATAGTAAAATGACTAAATATGACTTATTTGTCATAGACAAAAATATATGCTCTCGAAAAAATGTATTAGTGGGAGTAAAAATTAAAAAAAGACTTTAATAAAAGAAAAGACATTTCCCTATAGAAATATATCGAAGAGACATTTTCCTATAGAAATATGTCGAAGAGACATTTTTCGATAGAAATATGTCGAAGAGACATTTTTCGATAGAAATATGTCGAAGAGACATTTTTCGATAGAAATATGTCGAAGAGACATTTTTCGATAGAAATATGTCGAAGAGACATTTTTCGATAGAAATATGTCGAAGAGAAATTTTTCGATAGAAATATGTCGAAGAGAAATTTTTCGATAGAAATATGTCGAAGAGACATTTTTCGATAGAAATATGTCGAAGAGACATTTTCGATAGAAATATGTCGAAGAGACATTTTTCGATAGAAATATGTCGAAGAGACATTTTTCGATAGAAATATGTCGAAGAGACATTTTTCGATAGAAATATGTCGAGAGACATTTTTCGATAGCAATATGTCGAAGAGACATTTTTCGATAGAAATATGTCGAAGAGACATTTTTCGATAGAAATATGTCGAAGAGACATTTTTCGACAGAAATATGTCGAAGAGACATTTTTCGATAGCAATATGTCGAAGAGACATTTTTCGATAGAAATTTGTCGAAATGACATTTTTATATAGAAACTAGTTGAAGAGAATTATTTCATTGAAATTTGTCGAAAAGACATCTTTCTATAGAATTTTGTAGAAGAGACATCTGGTGTACAAGAGACGTTCTTCTGTAGAAATTTACATAAATATAAAAATTATGTGACAATTCGTATTGAAATTGGGAAAAACTTTGTATAGAAATTGTAGAATATTTCATATAGAAATTAAAGTAAATAATAAACATCATTTTCATGATATCTGCATTTATATTTAAGTTTTCTGTTTCAAGCTTTTTTTATATTTCTTCTCATTGTTTTCGTTTTTTTAATTTATTTCCTATAATAAACCATAAAAAACCTACATACATTCATGCATATCTAGTAATTGTTTATAGTTTTTGTTTTTTACTCTGTGTAAAGAAAAAGTTTAATTTTTTCAGTGACTCCATATTTGCTGTTGCTATGGAAGAAAAACTTTATTACCTTTTTTTACTTTTATTATAATTTCAATAAATATTTTTTTCAAAGGAATTTTATAATTTTATCGCTGATATTTATTTATTTATTTATTTATTGTTTTCTGTGTAAAATTGTTGCTATTTAGTGTAAAAAATTGAAGAATTTTTCAAATGAAATTAAATCTTCATTCCTGGGAAATTTTTGTTTAAATAAAAATATTTAATAAAGTGAAATTATTCATACAAATAAATATTTGATTTGTGAAAATTCATTATTAAATTATGAATAAAAATTGAAGATTGAAATTATAGTTTTTATTGAAATAAGAAGGTGATTTTGAGTTTTTATTCAACAAAATTAATTCTTTACATCATGTAAATAATTCCAAAATAGCACTTAAATGATATTTTTTTGACATAAATCATAATCTACAATTTTATTTAATAAATTTGTCGCCGAATTTTTAAAATTACATATGTAAAATATTTGTCTTTGATAGTTTACATCGTGTAAATAAACTTTTAAAATTTTCTTTTAATTCTTTTAATTTCAAAAATCTTTTTACAGATTAAATGTGAAGTATGTAAGTATTCCAATAAGTTCTGTGATTATGATAAAAATATGTATTTTTTTCCACATGTAAACTTGCTATTCTTTACACGAAGTAAATAATTATTTTATTATGACATAATCAGCGATAAGAAGTTTTTTTATATCAAAACATAAATTTATCTTAATTCGTGTAAAAAAATTATAAAACTATATGTAAGATTAATTTGTCTATTTTTACATGATGTAAACAACTTCTAAACTGGGTAATTATTTTAACAAGTTATTGTTTACATATTTAAAGTTAAATCTTTCTCCAACTATTTCCCTTATATTGACAGTAGATTTTACAAGAGCTGTGAGTAAAAAAATATTTACTTGTGGTAAACAATTTTTTAGTAAAATTGTTCTTTACTTCCTGTCAACATTCCCGTAGTAGTTCTACGTTTAATACTTCATTATTTACATGATATTTATTATAGTAAACAATATTTACACTATATAAATACTACAATTATGAGAAAGCTTAATAATATTTCATGTAAATGTATACATTAAATAAGTAAACTTTTATTTTTTATAGTTTACACAATGAATGTAATAAATTGTATTTTACATGAGTTAAAATGTTTACTAAATTAATTTTTTATTTAATGCATTTTGTAAAAGAAATTCGTTCGTTTACATGATGTAAAAATTTGGTTGAATTAAATTTTATCTAACATTTTCGCATGAAAAATTTTAAATTATATGGATGTTTACATAATGTAAAATATTAATTATGATGAAAAATCTTTAATCTTTTATTTAATACGTCCTGTAGATATTGGTAGATGTAAGGTAAACTACAATTAAAAATGTATTTTTTATCATTTACATGTTGTAAAAATGGATTGAAACTTTATTAAAAATTTTATTTTTTACATGTAAAAATTTAATTTTTATAAATGTTTACATGATGTAAATTATTAATTTCACTGAAATTCCAGAGAAAGAATTTTAATTTAATTATTGCAAATTTATATTAACTTTATTTTACAAAAATGTAAACAATTATTTTTAAACTCTTTTGAAGTATTTTCTAGTGTAATAATCATGTAAAAAATATTAGAATGTAAACAATTACATTATGAAATTGTCTACATAATATGAATATTATTTTTGAAGAGTAATTATCAGTTTCCAGATTTTACATATTGTAAATATATCATTTTATCAAATGTTTCAATTGTCATGTAAACAATTATTTTTACATGATGTAAATAATTATTTTTAAATGTATTTTCAGCATTAATTTACTAAATAATCATGTAAATTATTCTATTGTAAAAAAAGTAATTAATGAATTTCATTTGTTATTTATTAAATGCAAACTCTCCCTTCTAAGCTCCATATCAGGTAAATAATGACATAAATATTAACTAAGATGTAAAAAATTTTCTGAAAATTTTACACAATGTAAACAACCTTATTTATATGTATAATTTTAAAATTTTACTTAGAAACTTTTTTGCTATAAAACGTATTTTTAATATATTTATTTGATACATGTAAACAATTATAAATAAATAATAAATTGACATGTAAATAAGTATATTCCAAAATATTTACATAATTTTTACCACAATTTTTACAATTACTTTAACGGTTTGAATTCAACACTTTTTGTTTGTTACATGTAAAGAATTACTTTTAAGCTCCATTCCTGGTGTATCGTAAATTTTTTCACAATGTCAACCAATTGGTAAAAGAAGTAATTTTTTACCTTTTACATATTTCAAGTATTTTAACGTAAAATTAGGGTAATTTTTACATATTGTAAAGATAAAGATATGAATTATCATTGTTTTTACATGGTAAAATAGCAAAATATTTTCTTACAATTATTTACTTAATGTAAACAATTATTTGTAAATACTCCTGCATATTTTTCCTAAAATAATCATGTAAATTTGATTGAAATACATATAAATATATATTTTTACATAAAGAAAAATAAAGTAGATATAATTTAATTAATGTAAACTTTGAATTCGTTTGTATTCAAAAATGTCTTGAGCATTAATTTAATTAACTTTTTTTGCATCCTGTAAAAATGTATTTTAAACTTTATTTTCTATTATTTTCATTTTCTGAATCTGTCCATCCGTCTGTCCATGTAAAATTACATATTGTTTTCAATACCGACTTTTTCAATAATTCTGTAACTTTTGATTTGTTAGAGACATTTTTTTTTTAAATCATCCCATAACTCTTGAACCGTTAGAGATATCTTAATGAAAATTTACATGATAAAAGGTGAAATGTGAAATTTTGAGCTTTTGTGCTCAGGGCGTTTTTGATCAACCCTTCAAGTTGGGAACCTATAGAATGTTGATTTTTTAAAAAAATTTTACAGAAATTCTGTTATGAATTGAGATAAAAAATATTTTTTTCTGTGATTTTCAAAAAAAAATATATATATTTTTTAAAGTTTTTAATTTTTTTCTTAAATCGCTAACGTGTAATCAGTCTTAAATTATCCTGTCACGTAATCAACCAAAAAGTTATTTCTGCTGGACGCCCTTTATAACGACAAGGTGGACTATTTTTTATGCAAAATAAAAAATGTCCCAAATTTTTAAAAAAAAATAAAATTTTTAGACATTTGGGACAATTGGGACTTTCTTAATTACGTGACTTTCTGTCACGAAAATCAACCAAAAAGTTATTTCTGCTGGACGCCCTTTTTAACGACAAGGTGACTATTTTTTATGCAAAATAAAAATGTCCCAAATTTTAAAAAAAATTAAATTTTTAGACATTTGGGACTTTTGGCATTTTTGTATAGAAAAGTGGGAATTTTTCATTCCAGATTCAGGGACATTTTAATATATATTTAAATTTTATTCAAGTTTAAATATTTAAACTTCAAATATTATTTAAAAATAGAGTTTTTTTAATTTGAAGCTCTTTAAGCATTTTTTGACATTAAATGACATTTTACCTATTTTTTCCTTTAAGTTATGAATCTTCAAGTTCCAGCGTTTTCATAG
Organism: Cochliomyia hominivorax; assembly: GCA_004302925.2. Lineage (NCBI taxonomy): Eukaryota > Metazoa > Arthropoda > Insecta > Diptera > Calliphoridae > Cochliomyia > Cochliomyia hominivorax. The sequence continues at coordinate 45,921,990 of PYHX02000158.1, forward strand.
ATAACAAATTCTTGTGTAAAAACTTTATAGCTTTGCCGAAAATTAGACCTTAACTAGTCTTTCTTGAAGCAAAATTTAGCCTTATCCCATATATTTCAAAATTTTAATACTGAATTTGTTTTTTGACTACCAGACACTTCATAAATATTTCCTTTATGTTTGTAAAATCTTTAAATATTTACTTAAATTAACTTAAAGTTCCGACCATAAAACCCACTTTCATGTAAAATATATTGACAAATTTAATTTTCACTTGACAAGCAATTTATACACAAAATAAAATGAAAATTACTTCATAAAATTATTAGCGTAAACGATTCAGTCATGATTCAAATGATTAATTAGATTGTGAGTAATAAAATTGCCTAATTAGAATTTCACTTAAATATAATTTTAAAAAAATATATATAAAAATAATTAGAATTTTATAAGAAATTTTGCACTCCCTGACGTATGATTAATATTAATTCTTTATAATTTTAATTGAATTTAAAAATAATAAAATAATAAAAAATTAAAATAATAAATTTAATATTTTTATACCCTCTACCACCACTTGTGGTTAAAGAGGGTATATTAACTTTGAAATTCCATGTAACGTGTAAAATCTGAGTCGATTTAGCTGTCTGTCCGTCTGTCTATCTGTTTGCTTGGTGTCTGTCTGTTCCTGACACGCTCATATCCACAAGAATTGACATTGCACTATGAAGTTTTTCTAAGTATTTGTTTATAGTCCTGAGAAGTTTTCTTTATAAAACCAACAAAATCGGTTAGTAATTAAAGATATAGACCGATATCTAAGGCAACCACAAATTAAAGCGAAGAACTTTCGTAAAATTTTCAATATAAATCGACCAATTAGAATGAAATTTGTCATAAT
>PYHX02000158.1:45922969-45948842 GCA_004302925.2 Cochliomyia hominivorax
TTTATTGTAAAGCCTAAGTGCAAAATGAATTCCAAACTGTATAATAAAGTCCACACTGTATCATACAATCCATAACTTCTAAACCTTTAACATTTTCAAAAAACCGGCTCCCTTTCACTTATATTAAACCCCTACGCTTCTGTTTCAAAAATGGAAAAATAACAAAAATCAAAGCCCACACCCTTTTTTGCATCGAAATGAAACGAGTATCGCCAGAATGTTAAAGAAGAAGAGACACTAAAAGGGATAATATGGTTAATTAATTATATCTTTTGAATTTTAAATAATTTTAGCTCTTTTTTTGTTTTACATAATGATATCGAAACAATGTTGTTGTTATTGTTGTTGTTGTTCATTCAATTTATTTCTTTAAATTTTAATATTGAAAGCACGTAAATTAAAAAAAAAAAGTATTGAAAAAGAAGTTCGCATAAAAAAGTACTTGCGCACTGAAGCATGCAACAATGCTTGTACGCCTGCCTGGACATTTTAAAGGTCTTTTTTTTTTCTTTCACTGCAAAAATTGTAAGAGTGAATGAATGAAGTTGCATTTACCGATAAAGAAAATTATTTTACAACAAAAATTTATAAAGAAAAAGTGAAATTGAATGTAAAAAAGACATTCAAATATGCCAGAAGAGGTTTATCTTATATGAACCATAAGAAATGCCAACAAAAACTGCAATATTGAAATTAAAAAGCAAAAAAAAATGTTATGAAAAATAATTTAAGTTCATTTAAGCAAAACAAGAAATTATTTTACAAAAAGAAAAAATAATATTAAGTAAGAGTGTTTAAATAAGGAGGCACCAAAGATAACATTTTAATTTATGACTCCGATATTTATTACAACAAAATTAAAGACTTTCGATAAAGAAAACTATCAATATTTTATAATGTTGTTTACACTACAGTCTGGAATATAGTTTACACAATAGGGTGGACGTAGCTTGCCACCACAGATTATAACATTCAACTTAGTCTGGACTATATTTTATACTGCAATCTGGATCATAGGTTACACTACAGACTGGATAATAGTTTAGACTACAGAAAGAAGTACAATTTACATTACAGTCTATACTGTAGCATATGTTTTAGTATGGATTCTAGTTTACACAGCAGTCTGGACTAGACTACAGTTACACTATATAAGGACTATTGTTTACACAAAATTCTGGACTAAAGTATACGCTACAGCCAGGATTATAGTTAACACTTCTATCTGGACTTCTGTTTACACTACAGTCGTGACTATAGTTTACACTGCAATCTGGATTATAGTTTACATTCTGGACTATAGTTTACACTACATTTAGAACTACATTTTACACTACAAAAAGAACTATGTTTACACTACAGTCTGATCTATACTTAAGCTTACCTTTCAATTTGTGTTCTATAGCTTTCTCTATAAGCTGGACGACAGTTCACTCATCCGTAGCTGGCACCACAGATAAAATTTATACCACAGTCTCGACTACATTCTACTACATTTTGGAGTATAGTATACACTACAGTCTGGCCTATAGTTTACACATCAGTCTGGATTCTAGTTTACAATCAAATCTGTACTATGCTTCACACTGTAGCATATTAGATTAGTGTAAACAATAGCTTAACGATATGTTCCACTATAGTCTAGACTATAGTTAACATTACAGTCAAGTCTGAAGTTTACACTACAGTCTGGACAATACAGTCTGTTAAAGAATTTACACATTTACACAATAGTTTACATTTAATATATTCCTCATTACATAATATGGGTTTCATTATATCAATGAATCGAATTCATTCCACATATGGCTTTCACAAGTATTTAGTTCATCATTTGGCTTTTGTTAGTAACCAAAATGCTGGCAAAAGTAAATATTTTTAAAGAAAACAGACGATATCTTGAAGCGCTTAAAATGTCGTCGCACCCCGTGAATAATTGTTTGTTATTTATGGTGGAAATACTCAAAGTAGTTGTTTGTTTGTAGTGTCAGTCTGTCAGTATTTCTTTATTCTCTTGGGCTTCTACTTCTTCTTCTTTTTTTTTCTCATTAAAATAACTTATTCCCGTTATTGACCGACTAAAAAGCAGACGGTCTTTTATTTTATTCCTTAACAACACGTTTACTTTTATTTTTCTTCGTTTTACAAAAGAAATTCATATGTTTCAATGATCGTATGCACAATGTACTCACAATAACTGTACTTTACATGTTACAAACACACACACACACACTAATCCACACACATTACACACATATCGAAGACAGTTATTTTAGTGAAATTAAAAGAATTTTGTGTAAATTATGCGTGGACGCCGTTGTGATGATCAGAAAACACAGACTTTAATCAAATTCAAGGGTCTTTTTGTTGTATTGCAAAAGTCAAAACAGCTTTAAATGGTAAAGAAGAAATGAGAACGGAAAAGGATGTCAAGGCATGATCATAATTATAATGATCATCATCATTATTATGTTGTTTTGATATTATCTGTATTTTATTTTTAAAACCATTTTTTTTTTGTTTTAGCAGATCTTTTTCCTTCTTTAAGTTAAAACAAATGTAGGCGCGAGTGAAAAAAACTGTTGCTATCAGATGATCACAAATGAAGGGTTTGTTTTATTATTACATGATATTAGTGTAAACAATATACACAAAATATTAACTCGAAATTTAGTTCAAAGGCGTAAACGAGTTATGAGATAAACAAGCGATATTATAGGAGATATCGATAATTTTGGGAAAAAACTTTTAAAGGATCGATAATGATCCAGACTCTTATTTTTTCTTTTCTGCGTATAAAATTTCTACAGGAAATTGTCCACAATTTCTATAGGAAATTGTCCACAATTTCTAGTTCTCCACAATATAGGAAAATTGTCTCTATGGACAACATTTCTATAGAAAATTGTCTCTATGGACAACATTTCTATAGAAAATTGTCTCTATGGACAACATTTCTATAGAAAATTGTCTCTATGGACAACATTTCTATAGAAAATTGTCTCCATGGACAACATTTCTATAGAAAATTGTCTCTATGGACAAATTTCTATTAGAAAATTGTCTCTATGGACAAATTTCTATTAGAAAATTGTCTCTATGGACAAATTTCTATTAGAAAATTGTCTCTATGGACAAATTTCTATTAGAAAATTGTCTCTATGGACAAATTTCTATTAGAAAATTGTCTCTATGGACAAATTTCTATTAGAAAATTGTCTCTATGGACAACATTTCTATAGAAAATTATCTCTATGGACAACATTTCTATGAGAAAATTGTCTCTGTGATCATTATTATTATATTCATTTTATGAATTGATGTATTCCTTTTAGCGTTATGTTAGTAATTAAAGAAAGAGGCCAACTTTCATTAAAATTTCCGCATTACTTAATTTCCGTTTAAGTGGGAAATTAAAAGAAAAATTATTTTCAAAATAAATATAGAAAAATACTTCAAATACAAGAGATTCCAATACAATTTTCTCTATTTTAATTTATTTATTTATTTTGAATTCTCTTTTACAAATATAAAAACTTAAATGTTTAATTAACGTTTTATGTGTATGTGTGATTAAAAGTTTATGTGTATATGTGGGTTTAGTGAAAATTTAGGTCAATTCTTATTTTAATAAACAAAAAAATACTCACATTTCAGAACAGTTCATTTCACTTTAATATAAAAGAAGAAATGACGGTTTAATGCAATTAAAACGAATAAAAGAAGTATTTTTCTGTAAATAAAGAAAACAAAAAAAGAAGAAAAATAAGAAAAATAAGAAAATAAATAAAAAATAATAAATTTATAAAAAAAGGAATTTTTAATTAATTGACGAAAAATAGTAAAATAAAGAAAAATATCAGGGGTGGAGTTCATTTAATCTTCAAATATGGGAAACTATAATTTATTTAAAGTTAAAACTTAATTGTTTTTTATTTAACATAATTCAGAAACTTATCTCAAACCACTTCCAAATTATAAAATCGATCCAGCCCCCTTTTCTTGTTACGGCCCTTTTTTGCATGTCTCATTTTTTTCGATGTCTCATTTTTTCAAAATATATTTTTTGCTTAATTGTAAAAAACAAAACAAAAAAATAATTTCGATTTAATCGTTTTCATTTCTTCTCGGTGTTAACATGACAACATTGTGTTAAACACGTTACAGACATAAATAATTTTTTTTATTTAATTTTATTTCATATTTCACAAACTCATATGAAAATATATGAAAACTGCTGAGGTTAACAGCCTTCTTAACTGCTAAAACATGAAAAAATTAAAAAAGAGGCGATAAATAAATTATGAAAAACTAAACTTATCGAATTGAATACAATTAACAAAATATCAGACTAAATAGTTCAATAAATGAATAAAACAACTCAACAACAAAGTACTAATTAATTTGTTTATGCAGGGCAATTTTAGCAGCAGTTAAAGTATTTTTTTGCTTCAAGTAGCATTTCAAAAAAAAAAAAATATTAAAATAAAAATTGGGGAATAAAGCCAACATCAGAGACTGGAATTAAAGTTTACAACACAGTCTAAACTTAAGTTAACACCATAGTTTTAACTATAGTTTATACTACAGTGTAGATTATATAACCTCGACTGTAGTGTAAACTTTTATCTAGACAGTAGTGTAAACTATAGTCTAGACTATAGACTGCTTTCTACACTACAGTCTACACTACTACAGTCTACACTACTACAGTCTACACTACTACAGTCTACAATACTACAGTCTACACTACTACAGTCTACACTACTACAGTCTACACTACTACAGTCTACACTACTACAGTCTACACTACTACAGTCTACACTACTACAGTCTACACTACTACAGTCTACACTACTACAGTCTACACTACTACAGTCTACACTACTACAGTCTACACTATTACAGTCTACACTACTACAGTCTACACTACACTAACTACAGTCTACACTACACTACTACAGTCTACAACTACTACAGTCTACACTACTACAGTCTACACTACTACAGTCTACACTACTATAGTCTACACTACTATAGTCTACACTACTACAGTCTACACTATTACAGTCTACACTACTACAGTCTACACTATTACAGTCTACACTACTACAGTATACACTACTACAGTCTACACTACTACAGTCTACACTACTACAGTCTACACTACTACAGTCTACACTACTACAGTCTACACTACTACAGTCTACACTACTACAGTCTACACTACTACAGTCTACACTACTACAGTCTACACTACTACAGTCTACACTACTACAGTCTACACTACTACAGTCTACACTACTACAGTCTACACTACTACAGTCTACACTACTACAGTCTACACTATTACAGTCTACACTACTACAGTCTACACTACACTACTACAGTCTACACTACACTACTACAGTCTACACTACACTACTACAGTCTACACTACTACAGTCTACACTACTACAGTCTACACTACTACAGTCTACACTACTATAGTCTACACTAATATAGTCTACACTACTACAGTCTACACTATTACAGTCTACACTACTACAGTCTACACTATTACAGTCTACACTACTACAGTCTTACACTACTACAGTCTACACTACTACAGTCTACACTACTACAGTCTACACTATTACAGTCTACACTACTACAGTCTACACTACACTACTACAGTCTACACTACACTACTACAGTCTACACTACTACAGTCTACACTACTACAGTCTACACTACTACAGTCTACACTATTACAGTCTACACTACTACAGTCTACACTACTACAGTCTACACTACTACAGTCTACACTACTACAGTCTACACTACTACAGTCTACACTACTACAGTCTACACTACTATAGTCTACATCTACTATAGTCTACACTACTACTACTAGTCTACACTATTACAGTCTACACTACTACAGTCTACACTATTACAGTCTACACTACTACAGTATACACTACTACAGTCTACACTACTATAGTCTACACTACTACAGTCTACACTACTACAGTATACACTACTACAGTCTACACTACTACAGTCTACACTACTACAGTCTACACTACTACAGTCTACACTACTACAGTCTACACTACTACAGTCTACACTACTACAGTCTACACTACTACAGTCTACACTACTACAGTCTACACTACTACAGTCTACACTACTACAGTCTACACTACTACAGTCTACACTACTACAGTCTACACTACTACAGTCTACACTACTACAGTCTACACTACTACAGTCTACACTAACTACAGTCTACACTACTACAGTCTACACTATTACAGTCTACACTACTATAGTCTACACTACTACAGTCTACACTACTACAGTATACACTACTACAGTCTAACACTACAGTCTACACTACTACAGTCTACACTACTATAGTCTACACTACTACAGTCTACACTATTACAGTCTACACTACTACAGTCTACACTACTACAGTCTACACTACTACAGTATACACTACTACAGTCTACACTACTACAGTCTACACTACTACAGTCTACACTACTACAGTCTACACTACTACAGTCTACACTACTACAGTCTACACTACTACAGTCTACACTACTACAGTCTACACTACCTACAGTCTACACTATTACAGTCTACACTACTACAGTCTACACTACACTACTACAGTCTACACTACTACAGTCTACACTACTACAGTCTACCACTACTATAGTCTACACTACTATAGTCTACACTACTACAGTCTACACTATTACAGTCTACACTACTACAGTCTACACTATTACAGTCTACCACTATTACAGTCTACACTACTACAGTATACACTACTACAGTCTACACTACAGTCTACACTACTACAGTCTACACTATTACAGTCTACACTACTACAGTCTACACTACACTACTACAGTCTACACTACTACAGTCTACACTACTACAGTCTACACTACTATAGTCTACACTACTATAGTCTACACTACTACAGTCTACACTACTACAGTCTACACTATTACAGTCTACACTACTACAGTCTACACTATTACAGTCTACACTATTACAGTCTACACTACTACAGTCTACACTACTAAAGTCTACACTACAGTCTAGACTCTTGAATTTTCTACAGAAAATTGGCAGAGAATTTTCTTTGGCTATACTTCCCTTATTTTGAGACCAAACTTTCGTCATTTGTAGTTAAATAATTTTATGCAATTTTCTATAAAGAAAAAAATTCTATATTTTTTCATAAAACTGTGTTAATTATTGCAGGTCATGAGTCTTTATGTAGTTTGCAACATAAAATTTGTTACAATAACAAATTTTATGCTACAAATTGCAAATTGCAAAAGTCATATTTATATTAACATAGAAAGCATCCCAACTACAACAACAAAAACAACTTTAACTATTTACATCAAAGTGGAATTGTATAGACAATAGAAAATTTATGCTAAAAAAGATACAAAAAACTAAAATGGAAAATGCAAAAATGCAACTACAAAAACGGAAATAAATTAAAAATAAAAAAAATAAAAAAATTATAAAAAAAACGTTTTAAGTCATTCATTGTGATAAATGAAAAGGCAAAACTTATACCATGACACTCTTAACTTACTAACACATACTTAAATAATAAATATTGCACATTTGCTAGAGCAACAACAAAAAAGACACTTTTGCAATGGATGTTTAAATGCACAAAAAAAATAAAGAAGATAATTGCAAAAGTGTGAGCCACACATATGACAAAAGCAACAACGTAAAAACAACAACAATAATGGAAGATGCAAATAGAAAAAATATGAACTAGAGAAAATGACATAATTTAAATTAACGGATGACAATCATTAAATAGTAAAATGACTAAATATGACTTATTTGTCATAGAAAAAAAATATGCTCTCGAAAAAATGTATTAGTGGGAGTAAAAATTAGAGAAAGACTTTAATAAAAGAAAAGACATTTCCCTATAGCAGTATATCGAAGAGACATTTTTCGATAGAAATATGTCGAAGAGATATTTTTCGATAGAAATATGTCGAAGAGACATTTTTCGATAGAAATATGTCGAAGAGACATTTTTCGATAGCAATATGTCGAAGAGACATTTTTCGATAGAAATATGTCGAAGAGACATTTTTCGATAGAATGGAAATTTAAATGTCGAAGAGACATTTTTCGATAGAAATATGTCGAAGAGACATTTTTCGATAGAAATATGTCGAAGAGACATTTTTCGATAGAAATATGTCGAAGAGACATTTTTCGATAGAAATATGTCGAAGAGACATTTTTCGATAGAAATATGTCGAAGAGACATTTTTCGATAGAAATATGTCGAAGAGACATTTTTCGATAGAAATATGTCGAAGAGACATTTTTCGATAGAAATATGTCGAAGAGACATTTTTCGAAAGAAATATGTCGAAGAGACATTTTTCGATAGAAATATGTCGAAGAGACATTTTTCGATAGAAATATGTCGAAGAGACATTTTTCGATAGAAATATGTCGAAGAGACATTTTTCGATAGAAATATGTCGAAGAGACATTTTTCGATAGAAATATGTCGAAGAGACATTTTTCGATAGAAATATGTCGAAGAGACATTTTTCGATAGAAATATGTCGAAGAGATATTTTTCGATAGAAATATGTCGAAGAGATATTTTCCTATAGAAATATGTCGAAGAGATATTTTTCTGCAGAAATTTGTCGAAGAGATATTTTTCTGCAGAAATTTGTCGAAATGACATCTTTATATAGAAACTAGTTGAAGAGAATTATTTCATTGAAATTTTTCGAAGAGACATCTGGTGTACAAGAGACGTTTTTCTGTAGAAATTTACATTAATATAAAAATTATGTGACAATTTCGTATAGAAATTGGGAAAAACTTTGTATAGAAATTGTGGACAATTCATATAGAAATTTAAGTAAATAATAAACATCATTTTCATGATATCTGCATTTATATTTAAGTTTTCTGTTTCAAGCTTTTTTTACATTTCTTCTCATTGTTTTCGCTTTTTTAATTTATTTCCCATAATAAACCATAAAAACCCAACATACATTCATACATATCTAGTAATTGTTTATAGTTTTTGTTTTTTACTCTGTGTAAAGAAAAAGTTTAATTTTTTTCAGTGACTCCATATTTGCTGTTGCTATGGAAGAAAAAACTTTATTACCTTTTTTTTACTTTTATTATAATTTCAATAAATAATTTTTTTCAAAGGAATTTTATGATTTTATCGCTGATATTTATTTATTTATTGTTTTCTGTGTAAAATTGTTGCTGTTTAGTGTAAAAAATTGAAGAATTTTTCAAATGAAATTAAATCTTCATTCCGGGTAAATTTTTGTTTAAATAAAAATATTTAATAAAGTGAAATTATTCATACAAATAAATATTTGATTTGTGAAAATTCATTATTAAATTATGAATAAAAATTGAAGATTGAAATTATAGTTTTTAGCGCAATAAGAATGTGATTTTGAGATTTTATTCAACAATTCATTTATTCAACAATTCAATTATATTTATGGTCATAAATCATAAACTACAATTTTATTTAATAAATTTGTCGCCGAATTTTTAAAATTACATATGTAAAATATTTGTCTTTGATAGTTTACATCGTGTAAATAAACTTTTAAAATGTTCTTTTAATTCTTTTAATTTCAAAATTTTTTTTACAGATTAAATGTGAAGTATATAAGTATTCCAATAAGTTCTGTGATTATGATAAAAATATGTATTTTTTTCCACATGTAAACTTGCTATTCTTTACACGAAGTAAATAATTATTTTATTATGACATAATCAGCGATAAGAAGTTTTTTTATATCAAAAACATAAATTTATTTAATTCGTGTAAAAAAATATAAAACTCTATGTAAGATTTATTTGTCTATTGTTTACATTATGTAAACAACTTCTAAATTGGGGAATTATTTTAACAAGTTATTGTTTACATATTTACTGTTAAATCTTTCTCCAACTATTTCCCTTATATTGACAGTAGATTTTACAAGAGCTGTGAGTAAAAAAATATTTACTTGTGGTAAACAATTTTTTAGTAAAATTGTTCTTTACTTCCTGTCAACATTCCCGTAGTAGTTCTACGTTTAATACTTCATTATTTACATGATATTTATTATAGTAAGCAATATTTACACTATATAAATACTACAATTATGAGAAAGCTTAATAATATTTCATGTAAATGTATACATTAAATAAGTAAACTTTTATTTTTTATAGTTTACACAATGAATGTAATAAATTGTATTTTACATGAGTTAAAATGTTTACTAAATTAATTTTTTATTTAATGCATTTTGTAAAAGAAATTCGTTCGTTTACATGATGTAAAAATTTGGTTGAATTAAATTTTATCTAATATTTATTTTCGCATGAAAAATTTTAAATTATATGGATGTTTACATAATGTAAAACATTAATTATGATATAAAATCTTCATTAAATCTTATCTTTATTTAATACGTCCTGTAGATATTGTTAGATGAAAGGTAAACTATAACTAAAAATGTATTTTTTATCATTTTAATTAATTAATTTTTTTTTACATGTAAAAATTTAATTTTTATAAATGTTTACATGATGTAAATTATTAATTTCACTGAAATTCGAGAGAAAGAATTTTAATTTAATTATTGCAAATTTATATTAACTTTATTTTACAAAAATGTAAACAATTATTTTTAACCTCTTTTGAAGTATTTTTAGTGTAATAATCATGTAAAAAATATTAGAATGTAAACAATTACATTATGAAATTGTCTACATAATATGAATATTATTTTTGAAGAGTAATTATCAGTTTCCAAATTTTACATATTGTAAATATATCATTTTATCAAATGTTTCAATTGTCATGTAAACAATTATTTTTACATGATGTAAACAATTATTTTTTAAATTTATTTTAGCACTTATTTACTAAATAATCATGTAAATTATTCTATTGTAAAAAATGTAATTAATGAAATTATTTCATTTGTTATTTATTAAATGTAAACTCTCCCTTCTTAGCTCCATATCAGGTAAATAATGACATAAAATATTATCTAAGATGTAAAAAATTTTCTGAAAATTTTACACAATGTAAACAACCTTATTTATATGTATAATTTTAAAATTTTACTTAGAAACTTTTTTGCTATTAAAGGTATTTTTAATATATTTATTTGCTACATGTAAACAATTATAAATAAATAATAAATTGACATGTAAATAAGTATATTCCAAAATATTTACATAATTTTTACATAATTTTTACACAATTTTTACAATTACTTTAACGGTTTTAATCCAACACTTTTTGTTTGTTGCATGTAAAGAATTACTTTTAAGCTCCATTCCGGGTGTATTGTAATTTTCTTTCACAATGTAAACAATTGGTAAAAGAAGTAATTTTTATCTTTTACATATTTCAAGTACTTTAACGTAAAATTAGTGTAATTTTTACATATTGTAAAGATGAAAATATGAATTATCGTTGTTATTACATGTTAAAATAGCAAATTATTTTCTTACAATTATTTACTTAATGTAAACAATTATTTGTAAATACTCCTGCATATTTTTCCTAAAATAATCATGTAAATTTGATTGAAATATATTTAAATATATTTTTTACATAAAGTAAAATAAAGTAGATATAATTTAAATAATGTAAACTTTGAATTTGTTTGTGTTCAAAAATTTCTTGAATATAAATTTAATTAACTTTTTTTGCATCCTGTAAAAATGTATTTTAAACTTTATTTTCTATTATTTAAATATTCTGAATCAGTCCGTTCGCCTGTCCATGTAAAATTACATATTGTTTTCAATACCGACTTTTTCAATAATTCTGTAACTTTTGATTTGTTAGAGATATTGTTTTTTGGAAATAATTCCATAACTCTTGAACCGTTAGAGATACCTTAATTCACATGATAAAAGCTGATAAAGTTAGAGATTTTGTGCTCAGGGCGTTGTTGGTCACCCTTCCAAGTTGGGAACCTATAGAATGTTGATTTTTTAAAAAAATTTTACAGAAATTCTGTTATGAATTGAGATAAAAAATATTTTTTTCTGTGATTTAAAAAAAAAATATTTTTTTAAAGTTTTTAATTTTTTTCTTAAATCGCTAACGTGTAATCAGTCTTAAATTATCCTGTCACGTAATCAACCAAAAAGTTATTTCTGCTGGACGCCCTTTTTAACGACAAGGTGACTATTTTTTATGCAAAATAAAAAATGTCCCAAATTTTAAAAAAATAAAATTTTTAGACATTTGGGACAATTGGGACTTTTGACATTTTCGTATAGAAAAGTGTGAATGTTTCATTCCCAGATTCAGGGACATTTTAATATATATTAAAATTTTATTAAAGTTTAAATATTTAAACTTCAAATATTATTTAAAAATAGAGTTTTTTTTAATTTGAAGCTCTTAAGCATTTTTTGACATTAAATGACATTTTACCTATTTTTTCCTTTAAGTTATGAATCTTCAAGTTGCAGCGTTTTCATAGATAACAAATACTTTTATAAAAACTTTATACCTTTCAGGGAAATTTAACCTTAACCAGTCTTCCTTGAAGCAAAATTTAGCCTTATCCCATATATTTCAAAATTTTAATACTGAATTTGTTTTTGACTAACAGACACTTTCATAGATATTTCCTTTATTTTTGTAAAAATCTTAAAATATTTACTTAAATGAACTTAAAGTTTCGGCCATAAAACCCATTTTATGTAAAATATATTGACAAATTTAATTTTTCACTTGGCAACAATTTTACACAAAATAAAATGAAAATTACTCATGAAATTATTAGGCGTAAACGATTCAGACATGATACAAATGATTAATTAGATTGTGAATAATAAAATTGTTTAATTAGAATTTCACTTAAATAATAATTAAAAAAAATATATAAAAATAATTAGAATTTTATAAGAAATTTTGCACTCCCTGACGTATGATTAATATTAATTCTTTATAATTTTAATTGAATTTAAAAATAATAAAATAGTAAAAAATTAAAATAATAAATTTAATATTTTTATACCCTCTACCACCACTTGTGGTGAAAAGGTTATATTAACTTTGAAATTCCATGTAACGTGTAAAATCTGAGTCGATTTAGCTGTCTGTCCGTCTGTCTATCTGTTTGTTTGTCTGTTCTTGGCACGCTCATATCCACAAGAATTGACATTGCTCTATGAAGTTTTGCCTGAGTATTTGTTATAGTCCTGAGAAGTTTTCTTTATAAAACCAGCAAAATCGGTTTAGTATATTTAAAGATATAGACCGATATCTAAGGCAACCACTAAATTAAAGCGAAGAACTTTCGTAAAATTTTCAATATAAATCGACAATTAAGAATGAAATTTTGTCATAATACTATACCTCATTACTATACCTTATTACTATTCCAAAAATGATCAAAATCGGTTCAATAGAAAAATGTTATGGACAAAAATATAACTAAAAATTTTATATATTGTACACGTGCGTGAGTATTTGTGTGAGAGTGTGTACACTGTACCAAATGACGTAGGTAATATTAACGAAAACATTTTCGTAGAATTTTAACGGAAAATAGTGTTAAATAAAGAGATTTTAATTCTAATTAACATAATTTTTCTTCAAATTGAAGACTTTTCTTCAATTAAAATACGTTAAATTGATTACAATTTCGTTAAAAAAGATGTACGAAAAATATGTTATATCAACCGATATATGGTAAAAACGGCAGTAACTTATCGTTAGCAAAATAACACACGAATTTGTTCAATTCTAAATCAAGTTAATTTGAATAAAATTTTTGTTCATTTAACAATTTTTTCCATCAATTATTTTTTTTTACATTTTCTTTGACATATTTAATGAAATATGACAAAGACAATGTAAACTGAATATAAATACAGGAGGAAAATATTTTATAGGACATTCTAATAAATATGACTGAAATTAAAGAAACATTTTACATAAATTCATCAAATTGCAAATGGAAGATCAACTGATCAATAAACATTTAAGTAACTTTTCATCAGATATACAAGCCGGTCGGGTCACCACCGTTCTATTGACATTGCACTATTTTTAGTTGTCTATTACGTCTATTTCATTATTATCTAAAACTAGCTTTTACCCGGTGCGCTTTGCTGCTCAAAAATTCTCCTCAATCCTTGATCTCGAAAGAAATTTCACAAATCACAAATCGCCGTTAATAAAAAATGTAATTAGTAATAAATCTATAGGTATTCGATAATCAATATTTGCTTTGTATGGAGAGTACTCTTTCTCTCGTTCCACAATAATGTTTAATTAATTTTATGTTAAATATGGTATTTAAATTGAAAATTATTCATTAATATAAATAATTTATATTTGTCAATTTGAATAATATATTATTCAAATTGAATAATATTTATTCAAATTAACCTCATTTTTATTAACGAATTTAAATAGTAATATTGACAAAATTTCGTCAATTTGAAGAATTTGCAAAAAATTAACGGAAATTTTCGTTATGATGATTAAAAGTTTCGTTCGCTGATATATAACTTAATATTCTTTTCATTATTTTTACCCCTTTTTTGTCTTAGTGTATGTAAGAAACATAACGTTTTTACTTCACATGCATTTGTGGTGAAGGGTACTGTAGATTCGTTATAGCCAACTATTGAATTCTTACTTGTTTAAATTTATTTCATCTTATAACATATTTACCTCCTTTTTTCATTCTTTTAAATTTATCAAAATTCTTTTTTAATATTTTTTTAACTCGAAATTTTCTTTTTCTTCGTTGTTTACTGAAAACTTTAGTTTCTGTTTATTTTCTACTCAAAATTTTAGTTTATTAAAAAGTACTTTTACAGCAACATTTTTATATATTTTCATAATAGAATTTTTGTTGCTTTACATGTGACTCCCCAGCGATTCTATTCTAAGGAATTTTATAATACTAAAGGGATCTTCAGCCAAAAAAAAACGTGATTATTATGTGAGAAAATAATAAAATTCAAAGAAATTCCAACAACAATATATTTCGTCTCGCAAATAATAGTATTAAATGGGAAAAAGGAAATATTGTTACTCAGAATATAAAGATAAGGAAAAAATATTTATAAAGAATTTTATCAGAAAGTTTTAAAGACATTTTTAGGGGAAATTTTATAATTTAAAACAACTTCGGATATTAAATCTGACTGAAAATCAATTAGATATAAAAGCGAATTTCAATAAATAAAAATATAATTTAATTTTTTATTAGAATGATGGTTTTTTGTATAATAAAAATATTTGTCCATAATGACGTATGATTAATATTAATTAAGGGGTATTCTGAGAAAACTGCTCATTACTCGTTCATTTTACAAGCAAATAAAAAATTTCAAAAGGGGATTTTAATTAAAAGACTTTAATTAAAGCAAAATAATTAAAACGTTTTATAATCTTTATACCCTCCACCATCACAAATGGTGAATTGACAGAGCTCAATAAAATTTGGCCTGAGTATTGTTAGAGTCCTGAGAAGTTTCCTATTTAAAACCAGCAAAATTGTTCAATATATCAAAAGTATAGACTGATATCTGAGGCAACCTCTAAGTTTTAGCGAAGAAAATTGTCAATAAGAATTCTATAACTTAGAATTCCAAAAGTTATCAAAATCGGTTCAGTGGGAAAAAATTATAGCCAAAAATATAACTGATTTTATGACTCATTAAGTGTTTCGTGTTATATTTAAGAAAATCTGTTATATATTTTATTCATCAGGGGGTGTATTAGTATGAAACATAACGTATACACTTACACGCATTTGTCGTGGAGTTCGGCATAGCCGAATATAACATTCGTACTTGTTTATATTTTAATTTTCTAATTTGTATACCCTCCTGCACCACTTGTGGTGGTGGATATATTAATTTTGTCATTCCCTGACTAACGCTAAGAAGGAATCATCAAAGACCCTATAATGCATATATATTCTTGTATAAAATCAAAATTTGGATCGATTTAGATTTATCCGTCCGACTGTCTGTTGTCTCTCCACACCCGCTTTAATTGATAGAACTCTATGTAAATAGGCTTGAGTAGTTTTTATTATTCTGGAATGTTCGCTATTTAAAATCAGGAAAATCGGTTTAAAATATTAAATTAAAAATTGTTTCTTTAAAAATCAAAATGTTTGTTAATGCTGACGTATGATTAATATTAATTAAGAGATATTTTTTAAAAAAATGTTCATAACTCTTTTACTTTGCAAGCAAATGAAAAATTATAAAAGGGGTTTTAATAAAAAGACTTCAATAAATCCAAAATCATGAAATGTACTTTAAAGAAAACTTTAAATATTCCAAAAGAAAGACCAATTCCAAAAAATAATAATAATAAAATAATTTCACTTTTATCAATTTTCTTAACTGTGTAACAATTTTAACAACAAAAAAACCTGCAATAAAATTATAAAAAGACAACTATACTACAACTACTTTGCTATCGCCTATTCCTCTGATTTCCTTCCATATAAAATTTCAATACATTTCTGATTGGAAATTTCCTATAATTTTAAATAGTTCATAAATTACTTTTCACTTTAAAACAAATGATTTATAGCAATTTCTAATTAAGCCTTTCATGATTCACCTCTATTTTAAAAATTTTCAGATCCATATCAGCCAATTTTGTCTTAATATACATGACATACGAATATGACTAGAACTATAAAGAGGCTGTGAAAGTAATAAACAGAAACGACTCAAAGATCAAGATATTAAATTCGTATACTTTCAGATGAATATTAAATTTTATTATAAAAACAGGAGGAATAATAAAAAAAGCTGGGAAAAAGCCATAAAACAAGTACAAATATCGACATTTCTTTTGCGCAAACAAAACTCAACAGAGATGGGAAATTCAAAAACAAAAATAGAAAAAATAGAGAAAATTTAATATAAAAAAATAATTTTTTTATAAAATTTGCTGCAAGAGAAAATTTTCTATAAAATTTGTTGCAAGAGAAAATTTTCTATAAAATTTGTTGCAAGAGAAAATTTTCTATAAAATTTGTTAAAGAGAAAATTTTCTATAAAATTTATTGCAAGAGAAAATTTTCTATAAAATTTGTTGCAAGAGAAAATTTTCTATAAAATTTGTTGCAAGAGAAAATTTTCTATAAAATTTGTTGCAAGAGAAAATTTTCTATAAAATTTGTTGCAAGAGAAAATTTTCTATAAAATTTGTTGCAAGAGAAAATTTTCTATAAAATTTGTTGCAAGAGAAAATTTTCTATAAAATTTGTTGCAAGAGAAAATTTTCTATAAAATTTGTTGCAAGAGAAAATTTTCTATAAAATTTGTTGCAAGAGAAAATTTTCTATAAAATTTATTGCAAGAGAAAATTTTCTATAAAATTTGTTGCAAGAGAAAATTTTCTATAAAATTTGTTGCAAGAGAAAATTTTCTATAAAATTTGTTGCAAGAGAAAATTTTCTATAAAATTTGTTGCAAGAGAAAATTTTCTATAAAATTTGTTGCAAGAGAAAATTTTCTATAAAATTTGCTGCAAGAGAAAATTTTCTATAAAATTTGCTTCAAGATAAATTTTCGATAAAATTATCTGCAAAGAGAAAGTTTTGAATAAAATTTTTTTCAAAGAGAAAATTTCTATAAAATTCTTGCAATTTCTTTCTATAGAAATTCTCTAAATTTAAGCAAATTCCAGCATTAACAATTCAAAAATTATCAAAATCGGTTCAGTAGAAAAAAAGTTACAGCAAAAAATATCACTAATTTTATGTCTCATTTTGTGTAAAAAATGCACATGCATTTTTTCTAAAAAAAATTGTTTTTAAAGAAAATTTCCTTTTAAATATTTTGTTTTTATACAAAATTCCCTTTAAAAATTTTCTTTTTAAAGAATTTTTTTCAAATTTACTTTTAAACTTATTTACAATCATCCATCTCTGATAGTAATAAATGTATAGTTTTTTTGTCTGTATCGTTGCAATTTTTGCAACAACTATTTTTGTTGTATTCTGTTTGTTGTTATTGTTGTTATTTTAATGATGAACAACAACATAAACAACAATCTATGAATAAAAATAAATAAAAGAAAGAAAAAGAATAAATTGGAGGCAACTTTGAAAGATAAAGATGATTATGATGATAATGATGATGATGATAATGATGATGATGATGACGTTAATATTGATGCTCCCTCTGAACTAGAATTTTTGCTATTTCCAATTGCTCCATAGATGCTTTTTTGCAATGTTGTCATGTAGGTTTAGTTTTGTCTTCTAAAGTTGTCATGAGTACAGTTTTTATAGCAAAAAAATAATATTTTTTTCCTATAAATTTATTATTTGCAACATCAATTTTTTATTTTTTGTAGTCTTTTTTTCAGAACAAAATACTTTTTTTCTATTTAGATGATGAGAAATACAAATTTATTTCTAAATAACTAAAATATTATTATTTTGTGTCTGCTATTAAAGTTGTTTTCTAGATTTTCTCTTATTTTCAATTTATTTAATTGACTAAATAGAAATTTTAAATATTTATGTTTTTGACATAAATATGAGAAAATTTAGGAATAAAAATATGCAAATCGAAAATATTTTAGTTAATTGAAATTTTAGGCAAAAAAATATTTATTTTTTTCCATTTTTAGAATAAATTAAATCGAAATTTCTAAATAAATTTCCTCCAAAAACAATTTCTAAATAAAAATTCTAAATTGATATTAAATTGGAGTTTGAGTTTTGTTCCTAGATTTTTTTAATTGAATTTTCAGTGGCAAAATGAACTATTGAATTGAACAGAAATTATTACATAAAATTTAAAAGAGAAAAATTTTAAAATCGCAAAAAAAAATCATAAAAAAATCATAAACAAATCTTTCAAGAAAATATCTAATAAAGCTAAAGAAAATTTTCTATTAAAAGAAATTTTTAAAGAAAATTTTCTATAAAAGAATTAAAGAAAATTTTCAACAAAAGGAATTTTTAAAGAAAGTTTTCTATAGAAAAGAAATTTTAAAACATTATAAAAAAGGTAAATTTTTTCTGGGAAAGAAATGGGATTTTTAAAGAAAATTTTATCTAGAAAAGAATTTTTTTATTAAAATTTTCTATAAAACTATTTAAAGAAAAAATTCTATAAAAAAACGTTTAAAGAAATTTTTCTAAAAAAAAAATTTAAAGAAAATTTTCTGTAGAAAAGAAATGGGATTTTTGAAGAAAATTGTCTAAAAAAAGAAATTTTCAAAGAAAATTAAGAAAAAAATTCTCTATCACGAAAATTTTCTTTATCACGAAATTTTTTTAGGAAATTTTCTCTATCACGAAAATTTTATAGAAAATTTTCTCTATCACGAAAATTTTATAGAAAATTTTCTCTATCACGAAAATTTTATAGAAAATTTTCTCTATCACGAAAATTTTATAGAAAATTTTCTCTATCACGAAAATTTTATAGAAAATTTTCTCTATCACGAAAATTTTCTCTATCACGAAAATTTTATAGAAAATTTTCTCTATCACGAACATTTTATAGAAAATTTTCTCTATCACGAACATTTTATAGAAAATTTTCTCTATCACGAAAATTTTTTAGAAAATTTTCTCTATCACGAAAATTGTATAGAAAATTTTCTCTATCACGAAAATTGTATAGAAAATTTTCTCTATCACGAAAATTTTATAGAAAATTTTCTCTATCACGAAAATTTTATAGAAAATTTTCTCTATCACGAAAATTTTATAGAAAATTTTCTCTATCGCGAAAATTTTATGGAAAATTTTCTTTATCACGAAATTTTTTTTTTGGAAAATTTTCTCTATCACGAAATTTTTTTTTTGGAAAATTTTCTCTATCACGAACATTTTATAGAAAATTTTCTCTATCACGAAAATTTTATAGAAAATTTTCTCTATCACAAAAATGTTATAGAAAATTTTCTCTATCATGAAAATTTTATAGAAAATTTTCTCTATCACGAAAATTTTATAGAAAATTTTCTCTATCACGAAAATTTTATAGAAAATTTTCTCTATCACGAAAATTTTATAGAAAATTTTCTCTATCACGAAAATTTTATAGAAAATTTTCTCTATCACGAAAATTTTATAGAAAATTTTCTCTATCACGAAAATTTTATAGAAAATTTTCTTATCACGAAATTTTTTTTGAAAATTTTCTCTATCACGAAAATTTTATAGAAATTTTTCTCTATAACGAAAATTTTATAGAAAATTTTCTCTATCACGAAAATTTTATAGAAAATTTTCTCTATCACGAAAATTTTATAGAAAATTTTCTCTATCACGAAAATTTTATAGAAAATTTTCTCTATCACGAAAATTTTATAGAAAATTTCTCTATCACGAAAATTTTATAGAAAATTTTCTCTATCACGAAAATTTTATAGAAAATTTTCTCTATCACGAAAATTTTATAGAAAATTTCTCTATCACGAAAATTTTATAGAAAATTTTCTCTATCACGAAAATTTTTATAGGAAAATTTCTCTATCACGAAAATTTTATAGAAAATTTTCTCTATCACGAAAATTTTATAGAAAATTTTCTCTATCACGAAAATTTTATAGAAAATTTTCTCTATCACGAAAATTTTCTCTATCACGAAAATTTTATAGAAAATTTTCTCTATCACGAAAATTTTATAGAAAATTTTCTCTATCACGAAAATTTTCTCTATCACGAAAATTTTTATAGAAAATTTTCTCTATCACGAAAATTTTATAGAAAATTTTCTCTATCACGAAAAATTTTATAGAAAATTTTCTCTATCACGAAAATTTTATAGAAAATTTTCTCTATCACGAAAATTTATAGAAATTTTCTCTATCACGAAAATTTTATAGAAATTTTCTCTATCACGAAAATTTTATAGAAAATTTTCTCTATCACGAAAATTTTATAGAAAATTTTCTCTATCACGAAAATTTTATAGAAAATTTTCTCTATCACGAAAATTTTATAGAAAATTTTCTCTATCACGAAAATTTTATAGAAAATTTTCGTCTATCACGAAAATTTTATAGAAAATTTTCTCTATCACGAAATTTTATAGAAAATTTTCTCTATCACGAAAATTTTATAGAAAATTTTCTCTATCACGAAAATTTTATAGAAATTTTCTCTATCACGAAAATTTTATAGAAAATTTTCTCTATCACGAAAATTTTATAGAAAATTTTCTCTATCACGAAAATTTTATAGAAAATTTTCTCTATCACGAAAATTTTATAGAAAATTTTCTCTATCACGAAAATTTTATAGAAAATTTTCTCTATCACGAAAATTTTATAGAAAATTTTCTCTATCACGAAAATTTATAGAAAATTTTCTCTATCGCGAAAATTTTATGGAAAATTTTCTTTATCACGAATTTTTTTTGGAAAATTTTCTTTATCACGAAATTTTTTTTGGAAAATTTTCTCTATCACGAAATTTTTTTTGGAAAATTTTCTCTATCACGAAAATTTTATAGAAAATTTTTTATAAAAAATTTTCTCTATCACGAAAATTTTATAGAAAATTTTCTCTATCACAAAAATGTTATAGAAAATTTTCTCTATCATGAAAATTTTATAGAAAATTTTCTCTATCACGAAAATTTTATAGAAAATTTTCTTTATCACGAAAATTTTATAGAAAATTTCTTTATCACGAAAATTTTATAGAAATTTTCTTTATCACGAAATTTTTTTTGAAAATTTTCTCTATCACGAAAATTTTATAGAAATTTTTCTCTATAACG
This sequence comes from Cochliomyia hominivorax, assembly GCA_004302925.2. Classification (NCBI taxonomy): domain Eukaryota; kingdom Metazoa; phylum Arthropoda; class Insecta; order Diptera; family Calliphoridae; genus Cochliomyia; species Cochliomyia hominivorax. The sequence continues at coordinate 45,944,783 of PYHX02000158.1, forward strand.
AAAATTTTATAGATTTTTTAAAAATTTTCTCCGTCAACAAAATTTTATAAAAAATTTTCTCTTTCAACAAAATTTTATAGAAATTTTTCTCTTTAACGAAAATTTTATAGAAAATTTTCTCTATTACGAAAATTTTATAGATTTTTTTAAAAATTTTCTCCGTCAACAAAATTTTATAAAAATTTTCTCTTTCAACAAAATTTTATAGAAATTTTTCGCTTTCAACTAAATTTCATAAAAAAAAAATTTCTTTATCACGAAAATCTTTTATTTCAACAAAATTCTATAAAAAATATTCTTTTTCAACAAAATTTTGTAGAAAATGGTGTCTAAAAAAAGAAATTTTTGTTAAATTTTTGTTGAATTAAAAATTTTATTATTAAAAGAAATTTTCTTTGTTTACATTTTTTTCAATAACAATTTTCCTGAATTATTTTCCTGTCATATATTCAGGCTTTATAATACAAACAACAACAAAAAAACTATAAACCTGCGCACTTTAACTTTGATCAAAATTGTAAAAAAGTTAAAAAAACACACACTAACACATTTACATAAAAACTGTAGTTTTAATTTTAAGGAAAAAACTTTATGATAAAATCATATTGTTCAATTTTAATAATAAAAAAGAAAGAAGAAATGAAAAAAGAAAAAAAAATTGCAAAATATAAAAATAGAATCAACAAAAATAAAAGAAGAAAAAGAAAAATCGAGGCAAATAAATAATGTTTGTGCATCCTTTTAAAAGGGCTTACAAGTGTGTGTGTATGTGTGAGTGCGGCTAAAGTATACATACACAAAAATACAACTTGTATAAGAGTGTGCGTGTGTGAGTGTTAGTGTAAATATTACGTTATAGTATTATATCACATGATGGCGCTTACGCAAAAAGGATGGCTGGCGTTTTAAGGACAACACAAACAGTTCAAGTGCAAGTGAATACACACCAAAAATAACTGTTGTGTTTTTGTGTGTGTGTGTGTGTGTGCACACTTATACTATTAAAAATTAAACACACAAACGCATATTTATGTGAATATGTATGTATGTGTGTGTGATTTGTGTTTTATATGCGGGTAAATAAAAAAGGAGGAAAAAAATAAATTCGCCTGAAAAACGAATCATTTTAGGAACCTACACCAATACTTACTTAAACCTAAAGGAGCCACCAAAAAATTCACTCACTCTCACACACAAATACACTAACATGCTCTCATTGGTATTGGTGTTAGTTAAATATGGATAAATAAAAATGCATATTTGGTTCCGTTTCTGTTTATGGCTCACACACATACACAACTAAAAAACCATTAAATATATTGAATTTATTTTTATTTAAAAATTCTATTCTTTGTTCCTTTTTCTTCTGTTTTATAGGTTTTTTTATTTAGGGAGTCCTGCTTTCAACAAAAAATTGAAAATTCTTAAAACTCATTTTTTTGTTTAAGTAAATTAAATTATTTTCTATAGAACACGATAATTATTTTCAATTTTTTTCTATACGCAGGATTTCAGTGTATTTGTTGTTTTGTTATGTAAAGGAAATGATTCATTCTTTCTTAATTGACTTGTATTTTCTTGTTATTGATCATGAATCATTGGAAATTTTGTTTTAGGGAAACTATTTTAGTTATTTGAGAGTGAAAAAAAATTAATTTAATTTAAATTCAGTTTAGAATTATAAAACATAACAAAAAGCTTTTAAATATAGTGATTGGAAGAAAATATAAAAGTAACTAAAATTCGACTAAAAATATAAATTTTACAAAACATGCGATTTTCTGAAAACTCGATTAAAAATATTGAAATATCAAACACAAAAAACGTAAACTTGGCACCTGGATTTCTTAAAAGAACGATGTTTATAATTCCATTAAGAATAACAAATTAGTTTAACTGTAATAAATTCCAAAAAATGATTTTCATAGAATATAAAACCATAAACAAAAGCAGTCAAAATGACTACATTGCACAAATAATTTTCAGAAAGTCATTCTGAGTCGAACGGTATGCTTAAAGGTGCATGTAACGCATATAACAAACATCAGCACAAAAGCATAACACCTTAACCACCTTCGATGGTGTAGAGTATAAAAACAGGTAAGATTACCATAGTCGGCAGTGGCGAATTTTAATTACTCTCCAAACCCAAAAGGCTTCATATAATACATTTTTCAATGAAATTGGTCCATATTTTAATTACTTTTAAATTAACCTATCAAAAAAGGACTCTTAAGGAATTTCAAAAATTTTTCCTTACTGATAACGTATGATTAATATTATTTAAATTAGTTATTAAGTATACACTTAACCAAAAAAGGAAGTAAATACAATGAAAAAAGGTTGTAGAATTGAAGAAAAGTAGGTTATATATCAGCCAACGAAACCTTTATTCATTATAACGAACGTTGTCATAAATTTTTTCGTAAATTCTTTAAATTGACGAAAACTTGTTAATATGACTTTTTGAATACGTTAATAAAAATGCAGTTAATTTGAATAAATATTATTCAATTTGAATAAAACATTATTCAAATTGACTCAAATAAATTCTTTATATTAATGAATATTATTCAATTTAATTACCACATTTAAGTTAAATTTTCAAAATTTTAGTTGAAAAATCCCAAAATGATCAAGGGAAGGTGTACTCCCCAGACAAATCTAATACTGATTATCGAATATCTAAAGAACTTTAACAGCAAGAATTTTTCAAATTTGGTTCCAAAGACTTCCTCAAAGAACTGTTTTACTGAACAAAACGTAAGACGGATAGGATATGGAGGAAAAGTAGCGCACATACAAGCAAATTTCGATTATCGAATACCTCCTAATGCGAGAATTTGGTCCCCAATTACTAATTTTAATACACTTCGATTTGTGAAGCTTCTTTCGAGATATAGGACAGAGGAGAGTTTTTATGCAGCCAAGCGCACCGGGTAAAAGCTTGAAATAGTCTAAAAAACGTAATAGGCAACTAAAAATAGTGCAGTGCCAATAGGATGGTGGTGAGCGCGACCGTCTTGTATTTCTGACGAAAAGTTACTTAGATATTTGTTGATCAGCTGATCTTCCATTTACATTTTCATAAATTTATTTTGTACAAATTCCCTTAATTTTAATCATATTTTTTAGAATGTTCTATAAAATATTTTCCTTTTGTATGTTTAAATATATTCAGTTTACATTTTCTTTGTCATATTTTATTTAATAAAGAAAATATAAAAAATTATTTGATGAAAAAATGTATTAAATGAACAAAAATTTTATTCAAATTAACTTCATTTTAGTACGTAGAATTGAATAAATTTGTGTGTAATTTTACTTACTATTTTTACTACATATCTGTTGACATAACATATTTTTCGTTAATGTTTCAACGAAATTTTATTCAATTTAACATTTTTTACCACAGAAATTCTTGATTAATTTTTTTCATTATATTTGAAAAAAGTTTTTCAATTTGAAGAAAAATTTTCTTAATTAGGAAAAAAAATCAGTTTATTGAAAACCCTTTTTCGTTAAAGTTCTAGAAATATTTTTCGTTAATATTACCTACGACATTTGGTTCAGTGTACCATTGAGAATATAGAGATTTTGTTTAAGAAGATTATAAAATTCATAAAAAATAATCTGTTTTTGAGGCAAATTTTGAATGAATGTAAATATATTAAATTATTTTTGTATCATACCTTAATATATCTGCAACGAGTTCATCAAATATCTAAAATAAATATAAAATAAATAAAATGTTTTATTAATTAAAAAATTATTATTTTTCAAAAAAGTTTAAAATATATTTTTTTCAAAATAAATTATTTATTTGAAGCTGAGTTTTATAATAAATTTCTTGTTTTTAAACATTACAGAAATTTTAAAAATTAAAAAAAAAAAAAAAAATTATTATACTCAAAGGTCATAGGTCAATAACCAAAAAAATCATGAAATTTAAGTATTCAGTAATTTGAAAAATTTTCATTTTAAAGTTTATAATTTCAATTAAATTGACTTAAACTAAAAGATTTTTCTAGTATTTCTGCTTTAAGAAATTTTATAACAA
>PYHX02000158.1:45948942-46051083 GCA_004302925.2 Cochliomyia hominivorax
TTAACAACCAAAAAACCTGCAATAAATTTATAAAAAGACAACTATACTACAAAACTGCAATCGCCTATCCTCTGATTTCCTTCCATATAAAATTTCAATACATTTCTGATTGGAAATTTCCTATAATTTTAAATAGTTCATAAATTAATTTTCACTTTAAAACAAATGATTTATAGCAATTCTAATGTAAGCTTTCATGATTCACCTCTATTTTAAAATTTTCAGATCCATATCAGCAATTTTGTCTTAATATACATGATATACGAATATAACTAGAACTATAAAGAGGCTGTGAAAGTAATAAACAGAAAAGACTCAAAGATCAAGATATTAAATTGTAATACTTTCAGATGAAAATTAAATTTTATTATAAAACAGGAGGAATAATAAAAAAGCTGGGAAAAAGCCATAAAACAGTACAAATATCGACATTTCTTTTGCTCAAACAAACTCAACAGAGATGGGAAAATTCAAAACAAAAATAGGAAAAAATAGAGAAAATTTATATAAAAAAATAATTTTTTATAAATTTGCTGCAAGAGAAAATTTTCTATAAATTTGTTGCAAGAGAAAATTTTCTATAAATTTGGTTGCAAGAGAAAATTTCTATAAAATTTGTTAAAGAGAAAATTTTCTATAAAATTTATTGCAAGAGAAAATTTTCTATAAAATTTGTTGCAAGAGAAAATTTCTATAAAATTTGTTGCAAGAGAAAATTTTCTATAAAATTTGTTGCAAGAGAAAATTTTCTATAAAAATTTGTTGCAAGAGAAAAATTTTCTATAAAATTTGTTGCAAGAGAAAATTTCTATAAAATTTGTTGCAAGAGAAAATTTTCTATAAAATTTGTTGCAAGAGAAAATTTTCTATAAAATTTGTTGCAAGAGAAAATTTTCTATAAAATTTGTTGCAAGAGAAAATTTTCTATAAAATTTATTGCAAGAGAAAATTTTCTATAAATTGTTGCAAGAGAAATTTCTATAAATTTGTTGCAAGAGAAAATTTCTATAAAATTTGTTGCAAGAGAAAATTTTCTATAAAATTTGTTGCAAGAGAAAATTTTCTATAAAATTTGTTGCAAGAGAAAATTTTCTATAAAATTTGTTGCAAGAGAAAATTTCTATAAAATTTGCTGCAAGAGAAAATTTTCTATAAAATTTGCTTCAAGATAAATTTTCGATAAAATTATCTGCAAAGAGAAAGTTTTGAATAAAATTTTTTTCAAAGAGAAAATTTCTATAAAATTCTTGCAATTTCTTTCTATAGAAATTCTCTAAATTTAAGCAAATTCCAGCATTAACAATTCAAAAATTATCAAAATCGGTTCAGTAGAAAAAAAGTTACAGCAAAAATATCACTAATTTTATGTCTCATTTTGTGTAAAAAATGCACATGCATTTTTTCTAAAAAAATTGTTTTTAAAGAAAATTTCCTTTTAAATATTTTGTTTTTATACAAAATTCCCTTTAAAAATTTCTTTTTAAAGAATTTTTTTCAAATTTACTTTTAAACTTATTTACAATTATCCATCTCTGATAGTAATAAATGTATAGTTTTTTTGTCTGTATCGTTGCAATTTTTGCAACAACTATTTTTGTTGTATTCTGTTTGTTGTTATTGTTGTTATTTTAATGATGAACAACAACATAAACAACAATCTATGAATAAAAATAAATAAAAGAAAGAAAAGAATAAATTGGAGGCAACTTTGAAAGATAAAGATGATTATGATGATAATGATGATGATGATGATGATGACGTTAATATTGATGCTCCCTCTGAACTAGAATTTTTGCTATTTCCAATTGCTCCATAGATGCTTTTTTGCAATGTTGTCATGTAGGTTTAGTTTTGTCTTCTAAAGTTGTCATGAGTACAGTTTTTATAGCAAAAAAATAATATTTTTTTCCTATAAATTTATTATTTGCAACATCAATTTTTATTTTTTGTAGTCTTTTTTTCAGAACAAAATACTTTTTTTCTATTTAGATGATGAGAAATACAAATTTATTTCTAAATAACTAAAATATTATTATTTTGTGTCTGCTATTAAAGTTGTTTTCTAGATTTTCTCTTATTTTCAATTTATTTAATTGACTAAATAGAAATTTTAAATATTTATGTTTTTGACATAAATATGAGAAAATTTAGGAATAAAAATATGCAAATCGAAAATATTTTAGTTAATTGAAATTTAGGCAAAAAAATATTTATTTTTTTTCCATTTTTAGAATAAATTAAATCGAAATTTCTAAATAAATTTCCTCCAAAAACAATTTCTAAATAAAAATTTTAAATTGATATTAAATTGGAGTTTGAGTTTTGTTCCTAGATTTTTTTAATTGAATTTTCAGTGGCAAAATGAACTATTGAATTGAACAGAAATTGTTTTATAAAATTTAAAAGAGAAAAATTTAAAAATTCTAAAAAAAAAAAAAAATATAAAAAAATCATAAACAAATCTTCCAAGAAAATATTCAATAAAGATAGTAATTTTGAAAGAAAATTTTATATTAAAAGAAACTTTTTAAGAAAATTGTTCTCTAAAAAAGAAATTAAAAAAAATAAACAAAATGTTGTATAAAAAGGAATTATGAAAGAAAAAAATTGTATTAAAGAAATTTTTAAAGAAAATTTTCTCAAAAAAGTTAAAGAAAATTTTCTATGAAAAATTTTAAGAAAATTTTCTATAAAATAAAATTTAAAGAAAATTTTCTATAAAAAAGAAACTTCAAAGTAAATTTTCTATAAAAGGCATTTTTATGGAAAATTTTCTCTAGGAAAGAAATGGGATTTTTAAAGAAAATTTTCTTTAGAAAATATAAATGTATTATAAAAATGTTCTACGAAATAATTTTAAAGAAAATTTTCTATGAAAAAAAGAACATTTTTTATCAAAAAAATAAAAAAAATCTTTCTTTCTATTACAGAAAATGAGATTTTAAAAGAAAATTTTATATTGAAATGAAATGTCTAAAGATATTTTATACAAAATTCTCTCCAAAAGAAAATTTTGTACACAAAATTTTCAGTTAATAAACTTTTGTAGAAAATTTTCTAATTTAGATTTTTTTGAGAATTTTCTGTAAGGAAATATCATATAAAATTTGATCAAAATGTTCTCTATCACAAAAATTTTTTTGAAAATTTTCTCTCTCACGAAAATTTTTTAGAAAATTTTCTCTCTAACGAAAATTTTATAGAAAATTTTCTCTATCACGAAAATTTTATAGAAAATTTTCTCTATCACAAAAATTTTATAGAAAATTTTCTCTATCACGAAAATTTTTTAGAAAATTTTCTCTATCACGAAAATTTTTAGAAAATTTTCTCTATCACGAAAATTTTTTAGAAAATTTTCTCTTTCACGAAAAATTTTTTAGAAAATTTTCTCTTTCACGAAAATTTTTTAGAAAATTTTCTCTTTCACGAAAATTTTTTAGAAAATTTTCTCTTTCACGAAAATTTTATAGAAAATTTTCTCTTTCACGAAAATTTTATAGAAAATTTTCTCTTTCACGAAAATTTTATAGAAAATTTTCTCTTTCACGAAAATTTTATAGAAAATTTTCTCTATCACGAAAATTTTTTAGAAAATTTTCTCTATCACGAAAATTTTTTAGAAAATTTTCTCTATCACGAAAATTTTTTAGAAAATTTTCTCTATCACGAAATTTTTAGAAAATTTTCTCTATCACGAAAATTTTTAGAAAATTTTCTCTATCACGAAAATTTTATAGAAAATTTTCTCAATCACGAAAATTTTATAGAAAATTTTCTTAATCACGAAAATTTTATAGAAAATTTTCTTAATCACGAAATTTTTTTTGAAAATTTTCTCTATCACGAAAATTTTTTAGAAAATTTTCTCTATCACGAAAATTTTTTAGAAAATTTTCTCTATCACGAAAATTTTTTAGAAAATTTTCTCTATCACGAAAATTTTATAGAAAATTTTCTCTATCACGAAAATTTTATAGAAAATTTTCTCTATCACGAAAATTTTATAGAAAATTTTCTCTATCACGAAAATTTTATAGAAAATTTTCTCTATCACGAAAATTTTATAGAAAATTTTCTCTATCACGAAAATTTTATAGAAAATTTTCTCTATCACGAAAATTTTATAGAAAATTTTTTTTGAAAATTTTCTCCTTCAACAAAATTGTATAAAAAATTTTCTCTATCACAAAAATTTTATAGAAATTTTTCTTTATCGTGAAAATCTTTTATTTCAACAAAATTCTATTAAAAATATTCTCTTTCAACAAAATTTTATAGAAAATGGTGTCTAAAAAAAGAAATTTTTGTCAAATTTTTTGTTGAATTAAAAATTTTATTATTAAAAGAAATTTTCTTTGTTTACATTTTTTCAACAACAATTTTCTTGAATTATTTTCCTGTCATATATTCAGGCTTTATAATACAAACAACAACAAAAGAAAACTATAAACCTGCGCACTTCAACTCTGATCAAAATTGTAAAAAAGTTAAAAAAACACACACTAACACATTTACAAAAAAACTGTAGTTTTAATTTTAAGGAAAAAAACTTTATGATAAAATCATATTGTTCAATTTTAATAATAAAAAAAGAAAGAAGAAATGAAAAAAGAAAAAAAAATTGCAAAATATAAAAATAGAATCAACAAAAATAGAAGAAGAAAAAGAAAAATCGAGGCAAATAAATAATATTTGTGCATCCTTTTAAAAGGGCTTACAAGTGTGTGTGTGTGTGAGTGCGGCTAAAGTATACATACACAAAAATACAACTTTTGTAAGAGTGTGCGTGTGTGAGTGTTAGTGTAAATATTACGTTATAGTATTATATCACATGATGGCGCTTACGCAAAAAGGATGGCTGGCATTTTAAGGACAAAACAAACAGTTCAAGTGCAAGTGAATACACACCAAAAATAACTGTTTTGTTTTTGTGTGTGTATGTGTGTGCACACTTATACTATTAAAAATTAAACACACAAACGCATATTTATGTGAATATGTATGTGTATGTGTGTGTGATTTGTGTTTTATATGCGGGTAAATAAAAAAGGAGGAAAAAATAAATTCGCCTGAAAAACGAATCATTTTAGGAACCTACACCAATACTTACTTAAACCTAAAGGAGCCACCAAAAAATTCACTCACTCTCACACACAAATACACTAACATGCTCTCATTGGTATTGGTGTTAGTTAAATATGGATAAATAAAAATGCATATTTGGTTCCGTTTCTGTTTATGGCTCACACACACACACACACAATACACTACTACAACCAAAAACCATTAAATATATTGAATTTATTTTTATTTAAAAATGTTATTCCTTGTTCCTTTTTCTTTCTGTTTTATAGATTTTTTTATTTAGGGAGTCCTGCATTCAACAAAAATGGAAAATTCTTAAAACTCATTTTTTTGTTTAAGTAAATTAAATTATTTTCTATAGAACACGATAATTATTTTCAATTTTTTTTCTATACGCAGGATTTCAGTGTATTTTTTGTTTTGTTATGTAAAGGAAATGATTCATTCTTTCTTAATTGACTTGTATTTTCTTGTTATTGATCATGAATCATTGGAAATTTTGTTTTAGGGAAACTATTTTAGTTATTTTGAGGGAAAGAAAAAATTAATTTAATTTAAATTCAGTTTAGAATTATAAAACATAACAAAAAGCTTTTAAATATAGTGATTGGAAGAAAATATAAAAGTAACTAAAATTCTACTAAAAATATAATTTTTTACAAAACATGCGATTTTCTGAAAACTCGATTAAAAATATTGAAATATCAAACACAAAAAACGTAAACTTAGCACCTGGATTTCTTAAGAGAAGGATGTTTATAATTCCATTAAGAAGAACAAATTAGTTTAACTGTAATAAATCCCAAAAAAATGATTTTCATAGAATTTAAAACCATAAACAAAAGCAGTCAAAATGACTACATTGCTCAAATAATTTTCAGAAAGTCATTCTGAGTTGAACGGTATGCTTAAAGGTGCATGTAACGCATATAACAAACATCAGCACAAAAGCATAACACCTAAACTACCTTCGGTGGTGTAGAGTATAAAAACAGGTAAGATTGCTATATTCGGCAGTGGCGAATTTTATTTACTCTCCAAACACAAAAGGCTTCATATAATACATTTTCAATGAAATTGGTCCATATTTTAATTACTTTTAAATTAACTTATCAAAAAAGGACTCTTAATGAATTAAAAAATTCCTTACTGATAACGTATGATTAATATTATTTAAATTAGTTATTAAGTATACACTTAACCAAAAAAGAAAGTAAATACAATGAAAAAGGGTGTAGAATTGAAGAAAATTAGGTTATATATCAGCCAACGAAACTTTTATTCATTATAACGAAAATTTTCATAAATTTTTCGTAAATTCTTTAAATTGACGAAAACTTGTCAATATGACTATTTGAATTCGTTAGTAAAAATGCAGTTAATTTGAATAAATATTATTCAATTTGAATAAAACATTATTCAAATTGACTCAAATAAATTCTTTATATTGATGAATATTATTCAATTTAATTACCACATTTAAGTTAAATTTTCAAAATTTTAGTTGAAAAATCCCAAAATGATCAAGGGAAGGAATACTTCCCATATAAAGCTGATCATCGAATATCTAAAGAACTATAACAGCGAGAATTTTCAAATTTGGTTCCAAAGACTTCCTCAAAGAACTGTTTTACTGAACAAAACGTAAGACGGATAGAATATGGAGGAAAAGTAGCGCACATACAAAGCAAATAACGATTATCGAATACCTAATGCGAGAATTTGGTCCCATTTACCAATTTTAATACACTTCAATTTGTGAAACTTCTTTCGAGATATATTTAATAAAGAAAATATAAAAAAATATTTGACGAAAAAATTTGTTAAATGAACAAACATTTTGTTCAAATTAACTTCATTTTAATACGTAGAATTGAATAAATTTGTGTGTTATTTCACTTACAATTTTTAATACATATCTGTTGATATAACATATTTTTCGTTAATGTTTGAACGAAATTTTATTCAGTTTAACATTTTTTACCGCAGAAATTTTTGATTAATTTTTTTCAGTATATTTGAAAAAAATTTTTCAATTTGAAGAAACATTTTGTTAATTAGAACATAAATCTGTTCATTTAAAATTTTTTCGTTAAAGTTCTAGAAATATTTTTCGTTAATATTATCTACGATATTTGGTTCAGTGTACCATTAAGATTATTAAGATTTTGTTAAAGAATTATTAAATTATAAAAAATTAATCTGTTTTTGGGGCAGATTTTTATGACTGTAAATATATTAAATTAATTTTTGTATCATACCTTAATATATCTGCAACGAGTTCATCAAAAATCTAAAAAAATATAAAATAAATAAAATGTTTTATTAATTAAAAATTACGAATTTTTCAAAAAGTTTAAAATATATTTTTTTCAAAATAAATTATTTATTTGATGCTGAGTTTATAAATAAATTCTTGTTTTTAACATTACAGAAATTTAAAAAAAAATAAAAAAAAAATTATACTAAAAGGTCATAGGTCAATAACCAAAAAAATCATGAAATATTTATTATTCAATAATTTGAAAATTGTTCATTTTAGAGTTTTATAATTTCAATTAAATTGACTTAAACTAAAAGATTTTTCTAGTATTTCTGCTTTAAGAAATTTTATAAAAAATAGATGTCATATGTTTTGGTACGTTTTAGCACACTTAACCTAATTTTGATACACATTTTGAACGTATAAATTCTCTTTTCTGATAAACCATCAAAACACTGGTCCTAGATTCGAATAAATTGGAGCAAAGATACACTTGCAATGATATGGTTTTGATACCACTCCAGTGATATCTTTCAATAATCACAAGATGACAAATGAGGTCAACATAAGACTTTACACATATTGAAGGAACTGATTCAATCAATGGTAATAGCTAAGTCACTGGTAGAGTCTATCATAACTCAAAAAAGTTTGGACCTATATTTTCCCATTTAGATATTATCAGCAATCGCTAAAACAAAATTTCAGTTCAGTCTGAATACTTTAGAATCACAAAATATCTCTTATAGCTTCATAGAAATTAACCCTTGATACTTAGAAAATATGTCCTACATAAAGGCTTTCAACTGAAGAGGAATAAAAAATAAGCGTAAAATTCTATGAATCTATAGAATTTATGTTTATACAGATTTACAAGGGGTTTCTATATAAATTTTCTTGTGCCTTAATTCTTAAATTAATTTTTGGCGAATTTTTTAAAAATTTTACATACACGAGATGGTCAACTTTGAGGAGTCTCTGTCTACGTTTCGGATGTACTCCTCTTAATCAACTCGAAAAAACCTCAGCTCTAAACATGTGAAATTTCATTAAAATATCTTTAACAGTTCAAAGCTACAGAATTATTTCCGAAAAAAGCTCAATATGAAAACACTGTGCAAAGTTATATTACTTAGTAGGACGGATGGACGGACATTATTAAATCGGCATTATAATGACTGTAATATTTCTACAAAATCGTATTGAGATCTAAGGATTTTCTAAAAATATAAAATTTACAAAAAAGTAATAATTCTTATATCAATTATTTACTTATTAAGCACACACAGAAAAAAACATGAATCAAAATCAACGTTAAACATAGTTGATTTGAGATTGAACAATTTTTTTTTCATTTAGTTTAAATTAAACGTTTTTACGATTGTGGTGAAATAATATTGTGCACATTAGAAACAGTCCATATAAAATTTTACAACGATACATTTTTAAAATAACTTTTATGTAGAAGAATTTCTAGAATATTCTTCTGAAACTGTATTTACTGTGAAACAATGTTAAATTAACATTTTTATCTATAAAGCAAAATCATAATTGAAAAAAAGTTAATTGATTTTACATTGACTTTTTTCTGTGCGAGTAAACTTACAAGTAAGAATGTTATATTCACCTGCACCGATTCTTCAATACCCTTCACTACAAATGTGTGTCAACTAAATACATTATGTTTCTTACATACACATGTATCGGAAATTATGTTTACTTTTAAGAAATGTATAACATTATTGACAATAAAAAATTCGTTACACACTTTTTGCGGAAATGTGCCAGGAAAATGTTGAATAAAGTTTTTTTTCGCAATTTTTCACTTTAGATCTTCAAATCATTTTTTTTTACTATCTTTACGAAATTTTGCACACGGATAGATTTTTTGAAATTTAATCGGAAATCCCCTAATTCCCAAAAAAAATTTTCAAAAATTACTGAAAATGGGTTTTTTTCAATTTTTTTGCTATATTTTCCTAACCGATATCGGGGAGCAAAAATTTCTATTATTAAAAATTTTAGAACATATCAGGCTTTGAAGAAAACATAAGTCTTTTAAAATTTCAGTATTGTAAAAAAATTGGTAGAATTTGAGAAACTCTGACACTCCTGAAATTTAAGTAAAGTTAAAAAAGAGAAACATCGGTGAAATATCGATACTTGTTTTATCGTTAGTTTTTAATAAAATAAAAAATATTTGAAAAGTATTCGACAAAATTTGGATTCGCATAAAAACTTCGCCAAGATAGATGAACGATAATTTTAAGTAAAAAGCTTTAATATAAAATTTAATAGGAAAAATCTGAAAGAAAAATAAATGTTGTTTTGGAAACATTCCATGCATTCTTTATGGAAAACACATTTAGTACCTCTTTATAGTATTTCATCTTAATCCGAATAAAACCTGATATAAGTGGCAAAATATTTAAAATAAAAAATCAATTTCATTCCTAAATTTTTGTATACCTTTCTGTCAAAGAGTCCAAAGGGTTCTTAGTTTCTTCTGGATTTCTCAATATATAATAAATGCTACTACTCTCTTCCCGAACCAGGTACTAAAAAGACACATTATCCTAATTCTGATAAATGATATTAGTAAATGTTATTTTTCAGAACCAATGATCAATGGCCGATCAATTCTTTGATCACCATTTCGTTACAAAAAGTTTTATCATTATTTTTTAATAAAATAAAAAATATGTGATAAAAATCGGACAAAATTTGGACTCCCTATAGTATCAGAACTTCAACAAGTTCGTTGAAAAATGAAATTTTTACTTTTGAAACTAAATATCTGCAGGTTTTTTATAGGTCTTCAGTAGCGGAATCCACTCACATAAAAATCTTTTAAATTAATTTAGATATAAGAAATCTGGATCATTTTAAATATTTTTATGATTCGAGGTGACCAATTTTGGGTTAATGTGAACCGACCCCTGTTAGCCATTTGGAAGTAACAAATTTATTTCATTTTTCATTTTAGACACTGTGAGACGTATACAATATAAACGTTTTTCTTAAATATAACACGGAAAACTTAATGAGTTATAAATTTTTTTATATTTTTGTCTATAACTTTTTTAACGGAACCGATTTTGATTATTTTTGTAATATTAGTAAAATACATATAATTTTTTGATTTATAATTGACAATTTAACGAAAGTTTTTTTGGTTGATATAGACCGATATCGGAGGCAACCTTTAAGGCCTCCGATAACGGTCTATATCTTTAAATATTTTTAACTGATTTTACTGGTTTAAAATAGGAAACTCTTCCGGGCCATAAGAAATACTCAGGTCTAATTTCACTGAGATCTTTCAGTTTTTGTAAATGTGAGAAAGAGAGAGAGATAGATGACAGATATAGCTTAATCGACCAAGATTTTGATTTGTTGCAAAAATATATACATTATGAGGTCTAAGATGATGCCTTCTTAGCGTTACACATAGAATGACAAAGTTAATACACCCTCTTCACCACTTGTTATGGTGGAGGGTATTAAAACTTCATAAAGGAAATATTTGCATTTTTAAATATTGATTTTTTTTTAATTTCATAATAATTTGCAATAAAATTGAAAATTATTTTGAAAACAAAAAAAAAATTCTAAACTGTCGATAATCTAAATCTAAATTTTGCTATTAATTTAAGTAGTTAAGTGGAAAAGAGCCTTTAAAAAGTATTTAAAAAATATTTTGAACTTTTTTCCGATTTGTTTTTTTTTATTCTTTATTTAAGAAATCTTTATTAAAGTTCCTTTTCCACTTTTTATTCATCTGATTCTAGAAAACTACTCAACATTTATTTATTTATTTAATTTTATTAATTTACTACAACAAATATTAGTTTATATTATTATTGTTGTTGTTGTTGTTGTTGTTGTTGTTGTTGTTGTTCCTTTTCTTTAATATTAACTAATTATACTCTTTTTTTATTTTATTTATATTTAATTTCTCTATTTTTATTTCTCTTTTCTCTACTGGAAATTTTATTAAAAAAATACAATAAAATAAAAAACACATACACACATACATATATATGAATATATACACACACATACATAAACAAACAAATATATAAAACATTCACTTATACATAAACAAAATAATTTGTATGCAAATACATATACAGATACAAAATGCATATGTGTAAGCAAACACATACATGTCATGTATGTGTTTTGTGTGAAATACATGCGCACTTTAAAAATATGAAATTTTCTATAAAACACAAAGAAAGAAGAAGGAGAAAACCAGAAAATAATAGATGAAATAATAATGAAAAGAGAAAAACCAAAAAAATAAGAAAAGAATTAAAATGGAAAACAAAATGTTGGTAAATGTTAGGCTAGGTTCTGAATGTCATGGCAGTGAGTTTGATGTATACATGTGTAAAAGTGTTAGTAAGTAGGAGAGAGTGAGAAAGAGTATGAGTAAGTGTGAGAGAGTGGGAAGAGGGTGAATGCACAATGAATATTTTGCAAAATGTACTTGTTTATGCACTTTTTTTATCTATAGAAACATTAGTGACTAAGTGATGGCATGTTTTTTTTTTTTGAAATCAGTGTTGCCCATGTAGTAAAATAAGCGGTAAAATAAACGTTCAAAATTAATTCAAGATCCAGGAAGTTGACAGGAATAACAATTTAATAAAAATTAGGAAAAAATATTACTGATTATACAAAAATTGAAAAAAAAAATCTTAAAAAATTAAACTTGTTCCACTGCACAGTGGGGCAGAATCGTGTTTTTAAATCTATAACTTTTGATCGGATATTTAAAGAACACCGGTTCCAAATAATACTTTTAACTTCAGTATTATTTTGAAGTTAAAAAAATATTCTTGTTGCAAAATGGCTGACAATATTCCGCAAGTTTCTGGTGAAAAATTCTTATGTTCTTAATGCTCGTAGAAAGTTTCTTGTTATGGAAAGTTGCGGCAAAAAAAAACTTCATAATGTGACCATTTATTTTTTGCCTGACTATTGACATCCTGTCACTATGTTAAATAAGCCCTTGAGTGGTACAAGGACAAAAAACAAATCTATTGGTATTGAGGCGCCTTCAGTTTTTGCAAATATTTCCGCTTTAAGAACCAATTTCCCTGGATTTCAATAGCAAATATTACGAAAGTATTACCTATTACCTGATATACATGTCATATATATTAGATATAGATTGGTGGCATAAACATGATTTCCAATGGCATAATGAGGAACGGACATGGCTCAATCAAACCGATTTAGAATATTTGAAGGTTTACGAAAAAATTATAAAATTCCAAGCGGAATGACAAAATCAAAATCTAATATAAAAACTCATTTAAATTAAAAGCCTCACTGAGGTCTTTGAATGAATTTTTCAACTTTTTTTATATTTTTAGTGATTTTAAGTCATTTCTTCTACCGTATCCCACCAAAGATGGTTGGAATGTGAAACATTTATGCAGATCCAACATTTTTAAATAAAACATTTTCTGAGATAATTAAAGGCATTCGTTTGATTGAATAATTTGTGAATACACCACAGTTCGCAATTTGAGAAATATCTCAATGATTTGGTGAAAATTTAACTAATGCTTAAGGTAGCTCCCTTACAAATCATTTCACGGAATGTAATTTTAATAGCGTAAATCTCATCTAAATAAAAATATTTTGAATGATTTAAATTTGACAGAAATTTATCTCGTATTAGTTTAAATGAGCATTTAAAATTGCATGAAGATCGGAACAAATAACCCTGGTTCTCACATAGATCCACTGCGGAAAAACGCTTAAAAGTGCATAAATCTCTTAAAGTACTAGCAATGTCATAATATTTCGTAAATTTATGATTTATGCAATCGATACGAAAGTTTACGAAAATCGGTTCATGATTTTTAATTCAAAAAAACCTAACGGGACTTTAGACAGATCCTCTCGAATTAAATATGTTTTTAATAAAATTGTAAAAAATTTCAAATAAAAAACAAAATGCAGTTTTGGAAATCTTTCTTTAGAACACTCCATGGACTTCCTTTAGAAAACAAACTCAACTTTATAATGCAACACTTTTTACTACTGCTTTATGATTTTTGATCTAAATTTTAATACCCGATCGAACGATATACAAATATTAAGATCACGATACCCAAACTAGCTCTCATAAATGGACAAATTATCTCGATTCTGATAAATAAGATTAGAAAGAAGTTCGACAGAGGTTCTTCAATTATTTGGCCAATTTTTGAGAAAATTTGATTATTGATTCTTTTTGACAAGATCATCAAAAAATATAAATTTCTGTCTCACTTCGTAGTCATTAAAATTTATAAGATAAATACGAAAACCGAAGGTAACTGCAAAGCTGTAGAAAGATCAAGATCTTGAGTTAAATGGACAAGATCGTATGAGAAGTGAAAAATCGAACAAAAATATTACTCAAGTATTATTTCCCTAGGATTTAATTATCCCCTTATAATTGTCCAAGATTCATTTAAATGTCAAAAAGATCTTAATTTGTGATGCATTCAAAAGCAAATCCTTAATTATTTTGTCAATTTTTTAGAAAGCGAATTTGATTTTTTTTAAATGCTTCAAAAGTTTAGCAGTTCGCAACACACCTCTATGATTGTCTTTAAGAAAAGCCAGATCGCAAAATAATACCAAAAAGAACATGGAGTGCGAAAAGACTTAATATTTTTCCATATGATTTGATCTCATTTGAAAAAGTTTTTAAAACAATTAAGGGTGATCTTGTCAAACAACTAAAGTTATTCTTCTTATCGTGACTGTACATAAATGTTAAGCAATTAAAATTTTACTCAAATCACTGTAACTTTTAAATTCAAATTATTAAATTTAAAAAGAATTAAAATCCAAAATCTTGAAAAAATTATTTTTTCAATTAATTTCACTTCATTTTTTTATAAAAAATAATAAAAAATCATTATTTTTTAATTTAAAAAATACATCTTAATTGGCAACACTAATAATTTTCCTATGAACTCTCTTTCTTTCTCTCTCACTCTCTCCCTTTCTCATACTTATACCTACTTTTGCCAGTGTTGGTAACTCAAAAGCAGTTTTTTTCTTTATTCATGACTTTTGCGTATGTGTGAGTGAATTCTGCAAGTGTTTTTGTTGATGTAGTGGTAGGAAATTTTATTCTATTTTTCACCGTTTCTTTTTTTCTTTTTAATTTCGCTGCTGCCATTGCATTTTGATTACATTTCCTTTGTCGTAGGTCAATATACAAGTATTTTTTCTGGATTTTTTTCTTGTAGTTTTCATAAAGAATTTTCTTTTTTATTTTTTGGTTAAGACAAAAAAGATTATTTTTTCACAAAAATAATTTTCCTTTTTATAATAAAAATTTCGCAATTTTTTTTAATATTTAACACTTTTCACAAAAAAAATTGTTAATAAAATTCCTTTATAATTTTTAATTCAAAAAAATTATTTTAACAATTTTTTATTAATTTTTATAATTTTTTTTATGTTTTACTTTATATTATATTTTTCTTTTATTTTTATATATATATTTTTTAATTTTCTTTATGTTTTTTTTCAAAAATTTCTAGTGTCTTCTCCACCAAACGTTCATTTCAAAGTCGCGCTCTATACTGACTGTATTTAGTAGCAACAAAAATAAAAGGGTAGAGAAAATTATATATATTTTTTTATTATTTTATTTTTCCGTTTTCTGTGCATTTTATTTCAATTCATTTCAATTTTTATTTATTTTTTTCCATTTTTTCCATTTTTCGCCTCCAGAGTTGGTTTTGCAAAGTTAACTGGTTGGTTGGCTGAATGGTTGCGTTTTTAGTTCTTTTTTTTTGCATTTTATTATTTGTTTGTTCGTTCGTGTGTCTAGTTGTAACTAAAATATATAGTACAACAACGAGTCAACCATCAGAGTCAATTACTCACACTTTGGTTCCATAAAAAAATGCAATAACAACAACAGCAACTAAAACTACTGGGAAACTATGAGTTTATATTCATTTACTCTATAAAACGATGAGTGCAATATTGCAAATTACACTCAGTTAATGTTAAAAACAACAAAAACTATATACTTTCATAGATTTCCAGTACAAAAAAATTATATTTTGCACTTGCATCTCTCATTTGGTTACAGTTTTTCCGAGAAAATAGTGAACAGTGTTGAAATAGAGGGCTTACAATTAGTTTGGTACTTTTTTAGAATAGTACTTTCAAAAGTACCTACTGTTTTATAAATATCTCAATATCTTCTAACCAATCACTGCCTCAAATATCATCTGTAAATACATCTGCGTAACAGTATGTAGAAATTGTTGCTTTGGAATACATGCAGCGAGAATGGGTCTTCCCACCAACGATTTTTGCAACAGTTGTCGACATCATGAGGAAGAGAAGAACAAAGAAACAATTCCTCATCTATACTGGCCTAAGCTCTACCCTCGAAGCTCTACGACTGCATTTCTTTGGCTGCTTTTCATTACAATCCCTAACAGATTTGGTTACTGCTGATTTGAGGGTTATCTGTGGTGTCATTCAAAATTTAGATGGTTCCATGACGGGTTTATTCCATGGACTCTTCAGAGATAGACCTTTTGTAAAACTGACTGCTAAATATATGTAACCCTGCTTAACTCTGTTCTGTTCTACTTTGACCCAGATATCAATCTACCACTACTTTTCTTATTCACTTTCCTTACTCTTATTCTACTCACAATTTTGCTTCACTTCATCTACACTTTCTACAATCTGGCCTCATGATGACACAACTCCAAGCAGTGAAAGAATTTATAAACAATGGCCAGAAAACTGGGAACCTAGAGAAATACTCCAGACCTGAGTACTTTATAAATTTGTTTATAAAAATTCATGGCACAAACTTCATAGTGACAACTTAAATGGCTCAAAATATTTCTCCCTTCGTTTACCGTAACATAAAATTGGTTTCCTAAAGAAAATGCAATAACAAACGAAAACATTAAATGAGAGTCTGTTCTGGAGTACAGAAAATAATAAATGATAACTCCACAAATGGATGGGTACAAATCCATTTGATATCCGGATATAGAGATATGTTTTCTGAGGAAAAAGCGAACAAAGTAACCGATAAATGTAAAGAGTTATTGGTCATAAACTTGCATAATGTGCAGAAAAACAAGCTAAATTGTGTAAAGATACAGAAGGCACCTTGAGTGACTCCACAGTGGAATAAAATTAATAAGATGGTCTTAGATCATTTAAATGATGAAAATAGCAATAAAATTTAGAAGATTCAGACAATTAGCAATCTGTCTGGATACCCAACACTACGCATGCTCCTAAATCGAATTGGATCAACTGATAATGACAACGCAGAACACTAACAATTTTTTCTGAATCTATTAGATACTTAGAGATGGGTGAATTTAAGTCAACAATCGGAGACCTTGAAAATGGTCCATGTTGAAACTTTCATTTAAGATTAATTGAAAGATGTGCAAGTAGATTTTTTAATACAGACGAAAAAATAATAAAGGAGAGAAAAAGGAAAGAAGACTACAAGATCCAACAAATATATTCTCCTAGAAGCATATTAATTCTATTCAGTTGTTGATCTTTTGAAACAGCTGTTTCGTAGATATTGGTAGATTACTGAACTGTTAGCGTGTGCACTTGGTCTTATTACACTAGAATTTCGGACAGTGGCAATGCGAGTGTTCCATCAACTCTAACTCATCCTCGTCAATAAAAATCCTACAATTGTCGGACATGCCACAGACTTATTTCTATCTAACTATCTTCCTCAATCTGATAGCGTCCCGTTATAAATCTAACTATTTTCCTAAAATTGGTAAACCATCGAGCAAATACTGAAGAGAAAGCACTTCAAAATTTGTAATCTCATTTAATTTACCAGTTATCCTGTGATCTCTTTAAGATTAGTTTCCTAATCTTCGAGAAGAAGGCTCCGTATCATCCCTTGTGCCAAACTCAGAATTACTAAATTCTTCTTCTGAAATTTTCTTACCAATAATAACACAGTGGTCAGGGAAATAATGTAGGATTAGTTGGTTCTTTTCAAATAAAGAATCTTATCCGACCACGATCGATCAAATAGTGGACAAAACTTTGGGCATATTTTAACTCCAAGGTATTCCGTGACCTATTTAATATCAGTTACCCATTCCTAGAGAAGAAGTGTACCCATAAAGGTTTAGTTGGTTCGGAATCACTCGAGCTAATTCATCAGCGAGCCAAACGCGGCCGGCATCTAATACAATCGGTCTTTTGGAAATAAATTTATAACTGTAAGAAAATTGAAAGAAAAAAATATACACGATGTAACCCAATTGGCACCCTCAAAAATGCGATCATGGAGGCTCTGTTTTGCTATTATTTCATAAAAATCCATCTACAAAATACATATTGTATGAAAAAATATCAGATCAGAAAAATATGATCGAGACAATTCTTAAGATAAGTTTAGGACCCGGAAGCATAATAAGGGCTGTACAGATATTAGAAAGAATGCTTTCAAATAAGTGATTCTAAATTTCATAAGAGAACAACAAGTGACAGCAACGTAATTAGGTTTTTACCAACGATGACCAATCCTGCTTAGAATAGAATTGAGGAAATATATTTGGATCTTGAAAAATAAAAATTTAAATTTAGAAAAATATGTTTCAAAATTAAAACGCTCAAGAAATGTCTTCCGATATATATTGATCTGTTCAATTTGAAGTGTTAAAAAAGTAGCTTCTTGGTACTGGAACCACTATATAATACATTTTTTCTGTGATCTGTTATATGAAATTTCTAAAAATCAAATTTAAATATAAAACGTTCTGGAACATTCATTCATATTTGATCATTTAATTATTCCAATTTTCTTAAATTTGCAATTAAAATATCGTAATTATAATTATAATCCCAAAACTGGATATTCCCAATTAAACAGAATAAAACCACAAAAACCAATATTTAGTACCCGACAATATCTCTACTCTAGAGAGAAAAACGAGCTCAATTTAAATTTGAAAGTATTCCATGTCGTTGCAATTGAATTTTTTTAGTTTCTGCCTAATGTGAGTGAGTTTATAGTTTTTATAGCAACTATTTTCTACTCTCATGCCATAATAATGACTAACAAACAAGAAGAAAAAAAAAAGAAACGAAATTCTTTACTACTCATCATAGGAGACCTCTCAGCAACAGCGGCAGGAGAAGCAGCAGCCATTTGATAGAAGTCGGTGAATGGTGGTATGACTCCGCAAAAAATAGTTTTATTTATACAAATAATATATATATATTTTTTTGGGATCACAGACATAGTTATTATTATGATATAATATTTATGTACATATTTATGAGTGTGTATATATTTGTGTGTGTTATTGTTTTTGTATGCATATTTGAATATGTACTTAAATGTGTTGGTGGTATTTTAGGGTTATTAAAGTGGAGGCCATAAGTACTATGTCTCCCATTAAAAATTTGTTACCTCGTTGCATATTATTTATATATTAAAGAGTGTATAAGTGTATATGTTCTGTGTGTGTGTTGTGTGTAATTTTCTGAGCTCTCACTACCAATTTTGGTCAATTCCATTCTGTGGGCAAATGGAATAATAATAATAATAAAATAGTTAGTGTGTTGCTGTTTAAGGCTTTTGCACCTCTATTGTTGGTTTGTCTTTTATATTTGGAAAAGCCGCTTAAAACCTCAAACTCCTTCATTCAACGATTTTCAAATGAAATGAATTGAATTTGTTAGTATACAGAAAAATGAGTAGAGATGCACTCGTATACATTTTTTCTATATTCAAGAATATTTGGTTAAGTTTTTTTTTAGGGGCCACGAAAAGTTTTATATGGATTTTTAAAGTTTCAAGGAAATTTAAAGTGAAAATTTAGAATAAATCGTTAATATCAAAGGGGAATTTTGAATCAGTTAAGTCTAATTTCCTAATGATAACAGAGAGTCTCCAATTAAATCTCATGGTTCAAATTGACGAAGTTTGAAATCGTCAGCCAATATGAGGTTTTGAGTAAGAAGACTGAAATTATTTGAACCCCAGAGTTTGCTATGAATTGAGAGATACTTATCATAATAAAGAACCAAATCCAAGATTTATGCAATAGATTACTTCGCACCCAAAAAGTATGCATCCAAAATCAAATCGAGATCAATACAAGAAAAATCTCGAAGTTAGGAGTTGTAAATATCGCATTCTATTCTGAACTATTGGGCATGAGCGTCTACCTTTCTTAATATCAGTGATCCAAAAATTATCAGCCAAATCACATTGGTATCAATGAAAAAGGAATCTCCATAACAAGAGACTGTATCTGTTCACTTTTAAAAGTCCCATGAAAAGCAGCTCCAAATAAGAACAGTACGTTAAGCAAAGAGAGCAATCGAAAATCCTAGATACGGAATTAATCTAAAAATGTGCATCTAAAAATTGTTATATCAGTCAAATCCCTGCTACTTCCAACAATTATAAGTAGATCCATAAAAATGCCGAGGGAAGCCAAATTGTAATGTCTTGAAGTTGAAGCTTTGTTATCTCCTCGCAGACTTTTTGAAAAGTTGCCAATTTCAACTAAGGAGAAGTGTGTACAATGAAGCACAGCGTCAAAACTACTGAAATCTGTTATGAAAATGGATCTTAAGGTCAAATAGTAGTTAACAAATGCAAAATATCTGTACCAATTCGTTTGAGGGAAAACATCGATGTTGTTTGCGATAACGTAAAAAAAGAGCCGCCAATCTCGATTTAACGGCGCACTGTAAAAAGTTCCATTTACACAAGAGCTAAATCCCATTGAACATTCCAACAATTAAATTATAATTGAAACTATTCGCTTTGGTTTAAGATGACTTCAAATAATTGATTCCAGAAATTGTTAGCATTAACACAACCTAAAGACTCAAATTCTTCACTCAAACTAGGTCCATATTATAGATTTTCCAAAATTATACATTTGTTCTTAACATCAAACAAAAGATGTAGGTAGAACCAAATAATGGTGCAAATCTAAGATTAGAGTCGACCTCTTGTTTATTGAAAAACTATAATTTGGAAAATATCTCTGGAAGGAGTAAAAATGCGATCGATTTAGGCCTGTGTAGGTATTATCTCCTATACGAAGCATTAATTCTTCATAATTCTATGCGTTACAAAAGCTGTTCATATCATAAACTGCTAACAGATTTCGAAACCTAATTGAACAGCTTCTATAGTCCCATTGCCATCACCAGGCAGAGAAATTACTTTTTACAAAACAACTTAACAACATCAACAGTTTTGCTGTAGTGTTCAGAGCTAAAAGTTTCAGTTGTGACACCATAAAGGGGCATAAATGAGAGTGACTTGGACTTATTGAGAATAACACACAGAGGATTTTGTTCACAAACTCAAAATCTATTTGAACAGTCTCTCTAGCCCAGCTGGGACCTCCAGACATAGAGAGCTAATTATAATTTGCAAATCTGGTAAAAATATCATCAAGTTTGCTGAAGTCTTCATTGACAAAAGATGCAGCAGTCACAGAGATAAGAAATAAACTTCCTGTGGACTCCAAACACGATATGTACTACAATATATCCAGACATAAAAACTTTGCTTACAGATATTTTGAACACTGTAATTTGGACCAGAGCTCATAATCTAATGGACAGCTTCAACAACTCTACTTTAGATTTAAGCTATCGAATAGAAAGGGAATTCTTGATCATGATATCGGAATTTAGGCCAAAATTTCCTCGAGTTCAGAGCAACATTTTAAAATTTAGTTAACAGTATTTACTCTGCTGCTGTCTTCCGAAGTAGAATATTCAGTAGTGATGCAGCGAAAATGAAGTCTTTCTTTAGAATCCAATAGTGAACCAAGTCTTATTTATCTAGACATTAAAAAATTTTGAATATTATATTATTTGTGCTAGAATTCGAAATCTAAGGGAACTGTTTCCCTATTTTGCTGATCCCTCCAGATACAGAGAAAACGCTAAAACTTTCGATTATGGTTAATAATATTAATAAGTCTGCTGTAGTTCCCAGAAGTAAAAGCAATCAATCAGAATCAATCACTGAAAAAGAAACGTTTCTGTAGACCCAAAAGTGTGATTTAATATTTCCAGACATAAAATGAACTTTGGTTCAAGACATTTTGAATATTATAATTTGCTCCAAAACTCAAAGTCTAGTGGATAGTTCCAACAACTCTACTTTATTCTTTTAAAATAAAAGAAGAGTACAGCAACAGTTTGATTAAAGGAAGACAGATTCAGGAGCCACGTGATGTGGAAACATTATAGAAATCTCCACACAAGATATAACAGCGAGGAGTTCTCTAGAAAAACGGCCAAAAACAAAAGAAAGGAGATACCAAACATACACAAATGCTTAGTATGCTTCGGAAGTCCATACATTAAACCTGCTACCAACATTAGTAATAGAGAATCAGGATATAACGGAATATTGTTGGAGAAAAACATACCAAAATAAAACCCTGATTATTCAAGGAATAAGCAGCTTGACAACGACCAACTCAATTATATACAATGGATCAAGCTAACATATATGAAGGTATCGGATGAAGCTTTGAAAAGTTATTTACGTTTGAATCACGGAAATACTTACAATAATATTTAAGCAGATCCTCTATAGAGATAAGGAAATTAAAATCAAATAGTGATTACGATAACCGATTTTCACTGAAATTGGCTGTTCATTTTTTGGATCGAATCTTTGCATCTTTAAATAAATTGTAAGAAAAAATGAAAGGAACCCAAAATTTACAAACTACGCATATTGT
The DNA here is from genome assembly GCA_004302925.2 of Cochliomyia hominivorax. NCBI lineage: Eukaryota > Metazoa > Arthropoda > Insecta > Diptera > Calliphoridae > Cochliomyia > Cochliomyia hominivorax. The sequence goes on from PYHX02000158.1 coordinate 45,971,083, forward strand.
AGAAATGTGTAAGTGTGAAATAGAGCTCCTACTTTCAGAACACTTTGAAATGGAACCATAACAATTTATATCAAGAAATGTCAATCAGGTCTGCATTTTGAAAGCTTAAATATCGAAAATCTATTCCAACTTATTTTTATTATACATGTTAACACCTTTTCCCTCTCCCTCCTTAATACGATCTTCTTTTTGTTTACCCTAAAGACAAAACAAAAGTATCGAAAAAACCCATTCAAAACATTTTCTTCACAAAAAATATTTTTTACCCCAAAAATAAAAAAGCCATATTAAAACCAAACCAACGACCGACCACCGACCGTACATGTACATATATATATTGTTACATATTTCTTAAACAACAACAACAAAAACTATACATATTTTTACAAAAATATGTAAGTATTTTTTTGCATTTCCTCTTCTTTATGTTATTTTCTGTTTGTTACAATTCTGTATTCCCTACCAACTCTCTCTTACTCTCTGTCCCAGATAAAGAAGTAAAGACGAACGAAAAAAATATATATTGACATCGACTCATTGGACTCACTTTGCGCATATGAAGCAACGAAAATTTATTTATTATGCTCCTAAAGACGAGTCGAGTTATCTGATGTTGGCGGCGGTGGCAAATGATGTTCTTGTTGCTGATGATGACGATTCGTATTTGTAATATATGGAGTAAGTACGCCTGAACGAGTCTCTTTTTTTACGTTCTAGAAAAAAATATTAGATTTACCAAGTACATGTTAGCAAGTTCAGTTTATACAACAAAAACGACAACAACAATGAGTATCATGATTGTTGGTCTGACGATGATAGGAATAAAATAAATTATTATATATGCACTCCTATATTGACTTATATATATGCAAAGAGTGTATACACCGAGGGAAGTAAAAAAGAAATGAACAAAACTTAATTTTCCTCCCTTGACTTCCTATTTTATCATCACATTGGCATTTTTAATGACGAAATGAGTGCAAGCAAGTACGAGTACTCGGTATTTACAGATTGTACATTATTTCAATAATACATGTGGAATGAAATTTACAAACTGTCATGATAAATACAGTGAAGGGAAAAATTATTAGGATGGAGAAAATATTGCTTGAACTGAACTAGAAGTGAACCAGAAATGAACTAGAACTAAACTAGAACTGAACTGAACTAGAAGTAAACTAAAACTAAACTAAAACTTAACTAGAACTGCACTAGAAGTGAATCAGAACTGAACTAGAACTGAATTAGAATCGATAGCCTATAGTCTATAGCCTCACCTATAGCGCAGTTTATAGTCTCACCTACAGTGCAGCCTATAGCGTAGTCCATGGTCTAGCCTATAGCGTAGTCCATGGTCTAGCCTATAGCGTAGTCCATGGTCTAGCCTATAGCGTAGTCCATGGTCTAGCCTATAGCGTAGTCCATGGTCTAGCCTATAGCGTAGTCCATGGTCTAGCCTATAGCGTAGTCCATGGTCTAGCCTATAGCGTAGTCCATGGTCTAGCCTATAGCGTAGTCCATGGTCTAGCCTATAGCGTAGTCCATGGTCTAGCCTATAGCGTAGTCCATGGTCTAGCCTATAGCGTAGTCCATGGTCTAGCCTATAGCGTAGTCCATGGTCTAGCCTATAGCGTAGTCCATGGTCTAGCCTATAGCGTAGTCCATGGTCTAGCCTATAGCGTAGTCCATGGTCTAGCCTATAGCGTAGTCCATGGTCTAGCCTATAGCGTAGTCCATGGTCTAGCCTATAGCGTAGTCCATGGTCTAGCCTATAGCGTAGTCCATGGTCTAGCCTATAGCGTAGTCCATGGTCTAGCCTATAGCGTAGTCCATGGTCTAGCCTATAGCGTAGTCCATGGTCTAGCCTATAGCGTAGTCAATGGTCTAGCCTATAGCGTAGTCCATGGTCTAGCCTACAGCGTAGTACATGGTCTAGCCTATAGCGTAGTCCATGGTCTAGCCTATAGCGTAGTCCATGGTCTAGCCTACAGCGTAGTACATGGTCTAGCCTATAGCGTAGTCCATGGTCTAGCCTATAGCGTAGTCCATGGTCTAGCCTATAACATAGTCCATGGTCTAGCCTATAGCGTAGTCCATGGTCTAGCCTATAACATAGTCCATGGTCTAGCCTATAGCGTAGTCCATGGTCTAGCCTATAGCGTAGTCCATGGTCTAGCCTATAACATAGTCCATGGTCTAGCCTATAGCGTAGTCCATGGTCTAGCCTATAGCGTAGTCCATGGTCTAGCCTATAACATAGTCCATGGTCTAGCCTATAGCGTAGTCCATGGTCTAGCCTATAGCGTAGTCCATGGTCTAGCCTATAGCGTAGTCCATGGTCTAGCTTATAGCGTAGTCCATGCTATAGCCTACGGCGTAGTCCATGGTCTAGCTTATAGCGTAGTCCATGCTCTAGCCTATGGCGTAGTCCATGCTCTAGCCTATGGCGTAGTCCATGCTCTAGCCTACGGCGTAGTCCATGCTCTAGCCTACGGCGTAGTCCATGCTCTAGCCTACGGCGTAGTCCATGGTCTAGCCTATAGCGTAGTCCATGGTCTAGCCTATAGCGTAGTCCATGGTCTAGCCTATAGCGTAGTCCATGGGTTAGCCTATAGCGTAGTCTATGTCTAGCCTATAGCGTATAATGTATAAAATACTTTGTTCGTATTATTTTTACCACTCACTGTAATTATATTCCCCCTTCAGAACTCACCTCCATATAAATACAACTTACACCATGAGGTAAGTAAGTGAATGTATGTCCATGATATTCTCCTACTTATTATTGCACTTTTTTCTTGTTGCTGTTGCTCTTGTTATTATTCTTATTGTTTTTGTTGTTGCTGTTGATGATGTTGTTGTTGTTAGTATTATTTAGACTGACGTCGACGTTGGCAATACTTTTACATTGAAATTATATGGAAATATAAAGTACAATCCATGTTGTTGTTATTATTGTTGTTGCTGTTGTCGGTCGGTCGGTCGGTCGGTGTATTTAAGTAACAATTGTATGGAAAAAACACAGAAACTCTTGGCAAAAAAACTGAATACAAAAAAAAAATAAATGAACATTGAGTTACACTTCGTTAAAAGTCGTTGTTGGATTTTTTTTGTTATAAGTCTTCTTATTTGTTGTTGTTATTTTTTCAGTAATACGACAACAACAATTTTTTACTTTACAATTATCTTTTTTTTTTTTGCTTCTTCATCGTCTTTGTATTCTTGTTTTCTCTATAGATTTTTATTATAAAATAATTTTATTTTGTAAATTTTGCGTTTCTCAGTTTTTTTTTTTTTTTTTTTTTTGGAATTTACAAGTTTCCCGTCGGTAATTGTAAAATTTCTTTTCAAGATATTTAATAATGAAATAATGAAGTTAATGCATTGAAATATTCATTGCACTATGGGTTAAAATGAAAAGGACTAATTAAAATGTAATTGAGACGTTTTTCTTCATTGATATAAGATAAAAAACTGATCAAAATTCTTCATTACATATTCAGTATGTACTGAGAACAGTGCTGGAACAGAACTAGAACCGAATTAAAACGGAACTAGAAAAGAGCCAGAACAGAACTATAGAACAGAACTGGAACAGAACTAGAACAGAATCCGAACGGAACTAAAACAGAACTCGAACAGAACTAGAACAGATAAGAACAGAACTATAACAGTACTAGAACACAACTAGAATAGAACTAAAACATAATTAGAACAGAACTAGAAGAGAACCAGAACAGAACTGGAAGAGAACCAGAACAGAACTAGAACAGAACTAAAACAGAATTAGAACAGAAATAGAATAGAACTAGAACAGAATTAAAACAGAACTAGAACAGAACTAGAACTAAAACAGAACTATAACAGAATTAGAACAAAATTAGAACAGATAAGAGCACAACTATAACAGTACTAAAACAGAACTAGAACAGAACTAGAAAAAAACTAAAACAGAACTAGAACAGTACTAGAACCGAATTATAACGGAACTAGAACAGAGCCAGAACAAACTAGAACTGAACTGAAATAGAATTAGAACAGAAATAGAATAGAACTAGAACAGAATTAAAACAGAATTAGAACAGAAATAGAATAGAACTAGAACAGAATTAAAACAGAACTAGAACAGAACTAAAACAGAATTAGAACAGAAATAGAATAGAACTAGAACAGAATTAAAACAGAACTAGAACAGAACTAGAACTAAAACAGAACTATAACAGAATTAGAACAAAATTAGAACAGATAAGAGCAGAACTATAACAGTACCAGAACAGAACTAGAATAGAACTTAAACAGAACTAGAACAGAACTAGAACAGTAATAGAACCGGATTAGAACGGAACTAGAACAGAGCCACAACAGAACTATAGAACTGGAACAGAACTAGAACAGAACCCGAACGGTACTAAAAACAGAACTCGAAAAGAACTAGAACAGAATTAAAACAGATAAGAACAGAACTATAACAGTACTAGAACAGAACTGGAATAGAACTAAAAACATAATTAGAACAAAACTAGAAGAGAACCAGAACAGAACTAGAACAGAATCAGAACAGAACTACAACAGAACTAAAACAGAACTACAACAAATTAAAACAGAACTCGAACAGAACAAGAACAGAACTAGAACAGAACTAAAACAAAACTAGAACAGAACTAAAACAAAACTAGAACAGAACTAAAACAGAACTAAAACAGAACTAGAACTGAACTAAAATTGATCTAAAATGTAGAAATTAAATGACAGTTTTATTTTTTACTGTTTTAACAACTTATAAAGATTCGTCTCAACTTAACCTTAAAATTTATTTCTTAAAAATTTTTTAATTGTGAAACAAAAATTATAAATTTATAATATTCTTTGCATTTCAGAAGTTACATAACAAGCGTTTGTTAAATGCAAAGTTTCTCTAACCTCAAAATATTTGTTTTTTAATTTTTAAAAGAAAACTTTGTTGCAAGAAAAATAAAAGGGCGTTTAAAAATGAAATTAATCTGATCCTTTCTATAACTAAAGAAAAAAAAAGAACTGATCTCTATTAAAAAACTTGTTTCATTTTTTTTAATTTTACATTTTTTTCTGAAAATCAATTCCTTTTTTCATAGTTCTTTATCTTCTTCTCTAATTGAATAGTTTTGCAGAGAGATACATTCCACCATTTTGTAAATTTTTATATAACATTTTCTTTATTTTCTTCTTATATGATTTTTTATTATTTTTTAATTTCTTAGATAATTTTTTTTCTTATTCTTAGAGTTGCTGTTCTGTTGTTGTTCTTGTTATTGCTATTTTGCCAGCGAAAGCTAAAGTTGTTGTAGCTACTTAAAACAACATTAGTTTTTATTATTTTCATTGCTGTTGTTGCTACTACTACTACTGCTGCTGCTAATGTTTGTTTGTTGTTGCTATTATTGTAATTGTTGCTGCTATTGCTGTTGCTATTAGTTTATTGTTGTTGTTTTTTTTTTGCAATGATGCATCTTGTAGAAAATAAATCATTGTGTTTTTGTGCTTTGTTGTCTATAATCCTCAATTACGAGGTTTTTTTCTTTCTATCTTGTTTTATTTCTTCTGTTATTTTTTCTTATTCTATTTCTTCATTTTATTTTTTTTTTTTCAATCTTTCGAATACCTTAAGATTTTATATAGAAAAGAGATATAGACAAACAAGCAAACAGATACATATACATACACTGATGCATATTCCTATAAACGCATCTCAATTTGTTCCCTATTTTTGGTTTTATCTTTGTGGTTCTCATTAAAAAGGAATTTTAAATTTAACGGTACTTTTTCAAAGTAAGGAGTGCGATCGGTAAATGTGTAACATACATAAAGTCAATAAAAATGAAATTAATTAACTAACAGTTTTCATTTTTTTATTTGATTAAAATTACTTTCACAATAACACAAAAAGTAATTGAAAACGATGAAATTTTGATCGTTTTTTGTAGCGCTTTATATTACTTTGCTCGAACTATCTAAAATCTATCACACTTTGTATTTACCTCTCTTGCCACAAATGCCACATCATTGTTCTTGTACCGCTGAAGTGCTCCAGACAGTTTGGGGTATTTACCTCTCTTGCCACAAATGCCACATTATTGTTCTTGTACCGCTAAAGTGTTTGTTTACCATAGTGACAAGACGCCAAGTCAGGCCAAAAGTAAGTGGAGCAACCTTACTTGTAAACAATCCTTGATGAAAATTTCGGTATTTATAGATCTCGTTATAACAAATGATTGGCGAAATTTCATACTGCTTGTCATACCAATAATTTTTTTGGCAATTTTGACTGCTTTTAGCTTCTAAACTCTTCTTCAGCTTACCGCCAAGTATCAGCCACATAAAAGTGTTGAACAGGAAATTGCGAAAAAGATGTTAGAACATACATTTCCTCATCCAATATACAGTAAGAATATTTTTTCAGGTTTACTTCAATTTCCTGTTAACTCTGTTTTTAGCCTCTAAATTTTTAGCAGCGTTCCTGTCAGGAACTTTTTGGGCTTGTATTAGAATTACTTTTCGTACCAAATAGTCCGAGCACTAAGCTAACAGGGCTGTTTTCCTACCGGATGTATTTCTATTATTTGATTTTAAAAACGTCATTTAGATCAGTCCCTCCAACTGTCAGCGAATATGTTATCCGGTAATAACATTGGAAACAGTTTGACCTCAGACCTTTGAATGCTTCTCCAACTTTTTTGGGTTTTGTTGAAAAATATTATTAAGTTTAGTCTGTACTTTTTTCTGGTCACTTAAAATAATTTCATTTCTCTCACATTAAACGTGGCAACTGGCATGTTTTGCAAAGGTAACTCGGTAAAAAAAATAAAACAATTTGGTTGAAAGTTTTAAGGAAAAATGTGTGTTAAGAATTTTACGATCTCACTCCTTAGTGTAATAAATGCCAGGTCATATTCTTAAGGTAATCCACAACAAAGGATCATCCACTTATTACTAATAATTCTATAGAAACTGATTAACTTAAATGCGTTTATAAGAAAATGTCACTTTAACTCTAAAACTTAGTAAAACAAAATAAAATGAAATGCAAATAAAGTTTTTTGTTAACAATATTTTAAATGGAGTCTTAGTTGATTAAAAAAAGTTATATTGGCCTACAAAATATTTTCCTGTTTAATTCTTTCTAATTCTTAAAAAAAGTTATGTGCGTTTATAGAAATATGCCGCCAGTGTTTATCTTTAGTAATGGAAAACATAAAGTTGGAGAAGAATAAGTACATAAACAAATACTTGTTCTATGGAATGTTTTTGTTAAACTCTTACACACTTAATATCAATAACTAATGAATACATTCACATCCACATTTACATCAATTTATGTTGAAGAGGAAAATAAATCCGTTCAAGAATTCCAATTTGAATATCAGTGGGTTTTTTTAGTTCAATATTTTTTTTATCTATTTACAATTTAAATAAGTTTCATAATGTAGATCTATATCCAGACCCATTTACTAGTTGATTTCATTGATCTGTTCTCTATGTCCTGATCTTCCTGAAGTCTATTATGAATTTTTATACTAAATATGAAACTACTGCGAAACAGGATTTGAGTTAAAGTCCAACGTTTCGTAACGATTTAAGTATATTCTAGAACCTTTTAACAGAATGTCGAACACCAAATAAACTTTGGTGTATTTCTTCACTAACAAATCGTGAATGTTGCTAGAAAAAAAGGTCTTTGATGTAAAGAAGAGCAGATTCATCCCGCAGATCCAGCAGAATGAACCGAAATTCTACAAACCTTATACCAAGATAGCTTTTTATCTATTCAAAGTTTTTTATAACCATATTTAGAGCCCCCCCTTAACCCCGTAATATACTATAGAATTATGATTCAATATTAAAATATAACTAACTCATTGTATAAAAGATTAAGACTTCTTGAAGTGCCCAAATTTTGGATCCGTCGACGTCATTGTAACGGAATACATGCAGATTGAAAACTGAAAATGTTGAAAGACCCGCTTGTCTATTAGTTAATCTTATAATCTTATCCGCTCCCTAAAAAGTTCGATTATACTAATAGATGTTTTTAATCTTTATATCTTCATTAGGATTATTGCTACCAATTCTGCGTTTAGACAGAGAATTTGGACACGACTGCGTATATCATGACACTATATTACACAATATTGCCGAATGCGTTTGTACTTTGACTAACACGGCCATATTGGTTATATGTTAAAGTATTCTCAAGATAATTTGGCCCAAAGTTGCCGGGATATAGTGGATGATTTTCAAAAATAATATCTCGGGTATGATAGGCTTTTTATAATATCTACTACACCAAAAGTGATGAAAAAGGGTATATCAAGTTATACACTTCGTATGTAACTCCTTTAAGTATCATCCAAGACCCCTTAAAATCAATATATTCTTGCACCTAGAATTGAGTTAATTTATCTATATTCATCTGCCTGTCTTGTAGAAACATTTCTATATAAATGAAATATGACACGATTTTTTGTTATTGTCCAAACTGTTTCCTATTTTAAAACTGCAACACATGTCCAATGACAATCCAGAAAAACTTGTCTAAATTGACCAAAAAAACTAATTAGATTTTCACAGTACCAAAATCTACGACTTTTTAGTCCCCAGTCTAAGCGTTCAGAAATCTAGATACCTAACTAAAGACCTCTGATCTATAGCAAGAATTCATAAAAATTTAGAATAGGCGCACTATACAAGAACTAAATTAAAATTCAACTAGAACTGAACTAGAACTGATCAAGAAGTAAACTTGAGGTGAAACTAAAAAATATCTAAAGTAGAACTAGTTTTATATGGATTTAGATTTTTTGTTGTTGATGGACCAACAGAGAGTTGGGATAAAGTAAAAGGAATCAGAACATATAATTGATGTAGGGTTTAAAGGCTTTTTTTAAATAATATAAAGGAAATCATTGCTTTCTCACTTACTTATGAAGCTGGAGTTCCTTTAAAACTCTTATAGATTTGATAAATTTTTCGAAACTTTAAATAATTTTTGTACGAATGTGTGTTATGTTTATCTACATTATTACATCCTTTGGAATATTTTTATATCTTTCTTTTTCAAGCGATTTAACTTTTAGCACCAAATTAGTTACCACAATTATCTGGACACGGTGATCTCTTATCGGAAAGAAGAAAATTCCATCGATCTACACTACACTCAATTTGTAATTCTATATTTTCCTGTTCGTTTTAAAGACAACAGTGGATTTAGCTTTTACCATTAAGTTATGAATCTAAAGGACATAAAAGGGATGTAATTGTTGGACTGGAATCAGGTGATTCTGTATACACGACTGTTAAGAGTCTTAAATATCCTTCGCCACCTACATTCTTGTAATGGAATTTATATGGAAGCTTAAGCAAATATTTGACAGTTCTTCTTATTCCAGGAAGGTTCTTATATGGGATCTATAGAGAAATATAGACCGATATTCCCTAAATTCGTAAGATGCTTTAAAAACAGTTAGAAACATAATTATAAATTTAAAACCATATAGCGGGAAGAGGCTCTACACGGGAACTAGGTCACATAATGGTCCTAGCACAATGTTTGTTTCAGCTAATTATCTTTAAAATTACGACCTGCATGACATATAGATTTTAGGCTGTATCAAATTTGTGCATATTTTCCCCTGTAACTTTTTTTCTTTTATTAAGAATTTCGAGGTGGTCTCAGATACCGGTCCATAACTTATTCTTACTTATACTTATACTAACTTTTTTTCGTTAGAATTGGTTCGTTATTGTTGAACGTGAGAATATTTCCAACAGACAGACAGACGGACGGACAAACCCAAATCAAATCAGATTTTGATTAGAGTTCATGCAAGAATATATATACTTAAATTAATAATAATAATAATAATAATAATAATAATAATAATAATAATAACTTTGCCACCTAATTTTTTATTGTCACCTGTTTTCTTCCTTTTTTAAAAAGAACTAATATTTCTTATCAAAAATCGTTATTATGTGAAAAAGAATGAAAATACGATTATTATATTAGAGCAGATGGGGCGAAAAAAAGTTTAATTTGGATCCTTATATTATCAAAAATCGATAACTTTACATGAGAAACTAAAAATGACATTTATTAAGAAATCTAAGGAGATATAGTAAATAGAACGTAAAATTGGAATCACTTATTCAGAGGAGATGGAGCTAAAAGGGATATAAATTAAAAATCTTCCATAATATTCAACAATAATCAAAATTTGTTTATGTAAATAATTATTTCACTTGTTAAGGAATTAAATGCCTTTTTAAAAAAAGCTTCCGTTGTAAAGGCAACAAAAAGCCGTCGGCAAAATGCACTTTCTGGCAATAAAAGATAAAATATTTATTTTTTATATAAAAAAACAACAAGGAAAAAACTTACCCAAGTAAAAAAGTGTAGTTTTAAGATAAACGAAATAAAAGTGATTGTTGTAAATCATCTACAATGAAATTTGTAATTATTTCCTTTTATGGGCGAATTCATGTGATTTTTAGTATTTGTTTTTGTTTTTGTTTTCTGCTGCCATGTTTTATTTTTTTCTCTTTATTTTATAAAAGATAAATATTTTATAAACATTTTGTTGCTTGTTTTTTTTTTGTTTTTGTAAAATATTGAAAATTAAAAAAAAAATCACCAAAAACAACTTCAATGTCTGCTGATGAAAGATTTATAACGTAGGCAGAAATTAATAATGAATGCAAAAAACAACAACAACAAATATTTTATAAGGCGAAGAAGACGGGTGAAATCACAATAATAACAACAATAAGAAGAAAAAAATCGCGAGAAAAATTTTTATATATAAAAAAATTGTATGCGGATATTTAACAGACACACTGTGTATATTAAATATTACAAATCACATACACACACTCACTTTTATACACACACATACATTTATTAATTTATAAACATTTAAATAAGAGATTAAGTGCACAAGAAAAAAACAGCTACAATAACAACACACAATTTAACACAGTGTTACGCAGGCGGTCCAATGATCTGTTTTTTTTTTTTTAATTATTTTTTCAGTCTTCTTCTTGTTTTTCCTTTTGATTTGTGTTTTAAAATTAATTTATTATTTTTTTCTTTCTTTTTTTAATTCCTCTTCATTTTTTTTTGTTATCACAATTTTATCAATTTTATTGTTTAAATGATGGTCATTATTTTCTTGCCGAAATTTTTTGCATGTTTTTTTGCTTAAAAAGAAATTCGCGTTTTTTTTTCAATTCTTCTTTTGAGGATTTTTATCTTTTTTTTTAAGTTTTAAAATTCATTTTAATTTTTTTCTTTTTTAAATGTTGTTTTGGTGTTTACTGTTTAAGAACGTTAGAGGAAATGACATCTACCATGAAAGTGCATTGCTACCAACAAACGTTACACTTATACACATACGGGCACACCACACACACTCACACACAAATAGAGACTATCGTTTACTAACACAGAGCTAATGCAACAACAATAATTGTACATACAACAAACGGCCAAGAACTTCAAGCAAATAACCGACAAGAATCCAAATCCATAAAACTGAGAAGTTAACGAATGTACATTTATGTGGTACTTTTTTCCTGGGTACTGTAAGATTTTGGTACCAAAAGAAAAAATCAACATAACAGTGTAGTTAACAATGGTACGTCGTGGTACTTTTTTTCTTGGGTCCTAAAGTACTTAATAACATAAATGATTTTCCCTACCATAAAAAGGATATTTTCTCAAAATCTCTTATATTAAAGCGAAACTAGCAAAAATGATGAACAGTGTTTCCAACTCAATTTCTTAGAACTGAACTAGAACGGAACTAAAACTGAACTAAATAAATTGGAACTAAACTAAAACTGAACTAACTGAAAAAGTGCCTACCAATAATTACAATATAACGACTCCATCAAAAGGTACTTTACTTTATTCCTTTAGTACTTTTCGTTATTCCCTTTTTTAATTCACAAATATATATACAAAAATGCTTAAAAAACTAAATAAAAGTGTTAGAACGTACAGTCTCCGGAAAGAACTATTTGCCATATAAATAAAAGTACTAATTATTAAAATTCCATCGAAAAGGTACCGACAATTCTTCTCCACATAACAATTCCAATATAAAGTACATTACATTATTTCCCTCCCTCTTTCACAAATTCACCAATACACACACAAACTTTTTATATACGATTTGTGTGATTGTAAATGCACAATTTGACACAAAGAGACCAAAAAACCGTAAAAAAGGCTCCAGCATCCAAATATTTCAGTCGTTTCAATATGAAACTGGAGAATCGTCATCATTATCTTTAAACTAGAGGATGCTGTTCCATGACTCCCATATTGACAATCAAACAAACATTGCATTTGCAGTTGCCTCTGCCAACTGCGACAGAATTTGTCTACGAACTCTTAACGAAAAACTCAAAAAAAAAAGAAGAAAACCCGAAACGAAGACTAGGTAAAGGTGGGCGGTGGTAAAATAGCTAAAGTAGTATAAAACAGAAATAAACAAAAAAAGCAACAACAACGCGGATTACAAAAAAATAAGAGAATATGTAAAGAGCAATTCCCAAAGAATATTGTGGTTTCGGGAAATAGATAGAACAGAGCGAAAAGGGGAGTCTTAGACATTGGAATGCAATTGTAGAGAATGTGCAACAGACAAAGAAGATATTGGTGTATGAGAATAGCAACAACAACAACAACATCAACAAAATAATAATGGCTGATTTATATTTTATTTTACTTTTCGTTTAACTATGAATGTGAGTAACTCGTAGATGAAAATTCATGACTATGAAAATAATGACGATACGACGACGACGACAACGACAACGTCGACAAATGATAATAATGATGATGCTGTGGATAATATAGGGAGGGATATTTTCACATACAGATAATTATGGAAAACTCACACATATGCAAAAGTAGAAAAAGAATTCATATTTAGTGATGCCATTTATGAAATTGGTGATTTCCCTACTTGTATTATATGAAATAAATATTATCGAAATGATAAATAATCAGGAGGAATTTTTATGCTCTAAAAAGGAATTTATTGTAAATAATTTCCTATAAAAAGGAATTTATCAAAAAAATCACTGTAATACATATTATTAATTCCCTAAATAGTAAATTTACCAAAAAAGGGAATTTTTTGCAATTCATCCTTGTAAAAGGAATTCTAAAAGAGAATTCATTGCAAAATTTCTGAAAATTAATTATTTATTAATTAATTTATGGATTAAATTACTTCATAGTGAATTTATTGGAAAATCGTCCACAGAAGTTAAAAAAAGAAATTTACATAACATTATCGCCCTATAAGAGGGAATTTATATAAAATTTCCCATAGAAGGGAATTTATGTAAACTTTTCCATTGAAAGGAAAAAATCTTTTTTTCTAAACTAGAGAAAGTCTAAAGGCGGGAGAAGTTTTTCCTTTGTCCATCGTTAACAAATGAATTCCTTTCACAAAATGGACCGCTCCGTAAAAAAAGTATAATAAGCCAATTTCTAAGATCCTGATCTGATATATGAGAAAGAATATTCCAGTAGGAGCGCTTTGTTTCGATCGAAAAATAAAGTAGCGAGAGGTTGAGACAAAAATTACCATACGCCATTTTCCAAATAGTGTTACACCGGTCTTGCAACATATGATAGAACTTTGATATGATGATCTTTGTCTGACTGAATCGGTTTTAGTTAAATGCTATCTTCAGGCGAATCAATTGCCTTTAGTATAAATCCTCCGTTTTTGTTTGACCAAATTCCAATAGCTAATCACAAAAAACACCCTTCGGATCCCAACAAATCTAGAGTATTACCTTTGTGTAATGCTTAATTGACGATACTGATTTATCGCGTATTAATTTTATGAATTTTTTACTGACAGTTATCACAATATAGCAGGAAAAAGATCGAAAGAGAATGGACTAGTAGGGAATATGGTGTTTGAACAATCATGGACCTCAGAGAAATTGAAATTCGATATACAAATCATCAGACATGGGCTCTGAACTCGATTTCGGAAAGCCTCTGGAAGTTATCATTTCGCATAGGGATCGCTGAATGATATTGGATAGCATCTAAGTTGGCTATTCTGTCTTTACATACGGGTTCAATATGAAAGAGAAGCCTTCGTGGTGGGGGAACGTTTCCTAATGAGCGTAAAGTGTTTCAGGCCGGAATCCTAAGGATCTTAAGGTCTGCGGAGTTGGCTTTGGTTCAAATGAACGGGACACACCGAAAATTTAGTGCTTGTGAGGGTAACATGCTAATCGTCTGGTTGAAATTTAATCCTGCTCTCTCGAAACTACTTCGGGGCATTAAAAGAGTCTGTTTAAAGGAGGTCATAGGATTATTAACTGAACGTTGCTATAAATGAGTAATGACAATGAACTTTGGCTCAGACACGTTCGGACATCTGCAGGATATACGAGGATGAGTGAAGTTTGTAAATATCCGAGGGTCTAGCTCAAGAGGATGTGGTTGTTAGGCTGGAATTTTCTAGATAGGTTATATGATTTTGCAGTCCGAGAACTGTAGACTTTCATTAGATTTATTTTTAGGACTACAAATTGGATAGAAAATTGTCCTCTAGGCTTCTACTTTCCTATTTCTCTCTTAAATCTATGTCCAATCACTTTAATACCACCAAATAAGTATGATCGCCGGTTAAAGTTGTAAATATAATACACGTAGTGTTACAGCGATATATAACCCACTCTTTCCTAACTACATAACTATCGTACTGTACTTCTTTTTGTAGTGTTTCAATATCATTTTCGACATGGAAAGTCTTTCGTATTTCTATATCACTGGACTTTAATTTATAGAGTACTAAATTTTATTGGATTTTAATGTGTCCCAAGGTTACGACTCTCAGTGGTTATACAAGTTATCACTGGATTTCACAGCAATTATCGTCGAGTTTATGGCCGGGCTTTAAATGAAAGCTTTTCAGATAATTTTACAAGGTATTTGTTTTTGGACACGATATTCGATATTATTAAAAAGGTTAAAAAAATTATCGATTTTGTCGTCTATCGAATTCTGAATTCGAACGAGAAAAGCGTATCCTTAAAAAAGTAATTTTCTAATAAGTTAAGTATTAACAAGTAAAAATGCTAAAATTGGCTTTACCGAATCTTCAATACCCTTCACCACAAATACATGTAAAGTAAAAACGTTACACATACACTCACAAATGTATAAATATAACACAAGTACACTTCATTAGTCATGAAATTATATATATAAAATTATATATTTGACTATAACTTTTTTACTGAGGCGATTATGACAATTTTTGGAATGTTAACGAAATACTTATCACTAATATTATGGCAAAAATTCATACTAATTTGTCGAGTTAAAAGGGCAATTTTATGAAAGTACTTTGCTTGAATTTAAAGGTTGCTTCAGATATCGGTATATATAATTTAATATACTGATACGATTTTGCAAGTTCTAAAAGGAAACATCTCAGAACTATAATAAATACTCAGGACAAATTTCATTGATCTCTGTCAATTATTGTGGATGTGAGAACAGACAAACCTACGGACATAGCTACATCGACTTAGATTTTATTTGATGCAGGAAATATTTACAATGTAGGTTTCGAGATGATGCCTTTTTAACGTTACACAGGGCATGAAAAAGTTCATATACTCTATTCCCACTAAAAAGGAATTTATACTAAAAAGGGACATTTTCTAGAATTTCCTATTTTAGGAAATTTTCTTTATTTAAATACATCCACATATTTTTTACAATTAAAAAAAATTAACAAATTACCTGTTAAATTTTTTCATAATTTTATTTATGATGAATTTCTCTGGCAACCTTTTATAACGGGATACTAAAAACAATAAAGTTGTTAAGAGTGGCAATGTTGTCAATGATGGCGGATAAAAGAAAGGATATGATGATGAAGATAATCATGATTTCATTATAAAGATAGATGTTAATGATGAATATTAAACCGAAACCGTAGGAGAACATTTGCAACAACAACAACAATGAATAGTTTTATTCCCGTTTATTCCACTGTGTTTGTGTTTGTGTTTGTTCTTTTCTTTTATTTTCCTGCTCCAAGAATTTTTTTAGCAAAAATTTTATTAATAAAAATGGAAGAGACATGACAATGACTTGGCGCATCTAGGAAATTTACAGAAACAACAATAACAAAATAATATGTAATACAACACGCACACTAAAACACAATTACACGTAATGCACAATAACAACAATAGCAACAAGAAATTCCAATAACTTTGCTTTTTTTTTTTTTTGGAAGCGACACTAGAAAAATAGTAAAATCGGTAACGAGAAAATTATCGTTTATTCTTCTTTAAACTTAACAAAAAAAAAAAGAAAATTAAAACTTTTAATAAATTTTACACGATAAACACGAAGTGACGACGGCGAAAACAACATTTGTTTTTTCTTAAAGTTTATTTTTTCTCTGTAAACACGACACACGAAAAAGTTTTATGATTTTTGTTGGTTTTTTATCATCATCGTTGTCGTTGTCGAACAACGACCTGAAACGTATGCGGTAATTGTGATGAATGCGACTTGTATATCATCAAGTTTAAACAATTTTGTAAAAAAAACAACACAACAACAACAACAAAAATAACTGCAAAATATTATAAAAAAAATCACCAACCAACAACAGCAACAACATACAACTCAGTAAAAGAATAAATGCAAAAAAAAGAAAAAAAGAAAAAAAACACACACATACGCCTGGTTGTACACTCCACATGCATGAACACAAATAACCACAACAAGAAGCAAAAAACAACAACAACTACAGGAATATAAAATTGAGTTCAAAGCTCTCTTGCACATACAATTATAGCAGCAACAACAACAGCAACAAACACGAGTATAATGCAAAAACAAAAAAACCTTCCCTCCCTAGTGGTTCATTTTATGCAAAAACACATACACAACAACAGCAACAACAAGAACAACAAACATTTATAATTATTTATATATCAAGATCTTGCTTTGGACTCAGTTCTTCGTTGGTTTTTTTATTTATTAAACCTCGTAATTCCATTTTGATTTCTTTTGTATCTGCTCAATGCAGAAAAAATGCATTTTTTCTCTTTAAATGCAAACACAAATACATGTAAACAAATAAAAGCAACATTAAGTTTTTTCTCACTTTCTCTTACTTTAAACTCTTTTTAATGCTGCAACAAATGCTCTTAAATACAGAATAATGCCAGACAAATAAATTGTTTTCATTTCTATATGAAGGTTCCCATAAAAATTCCTTTTAAAGAATAAAAAATGTCCATATTATAGGAAATATTCGATAAATTTCTCTTTTACAGAAAGTTTTAAACAAATTTCGTTTTTAGAAGAAATTTTTGATACATTTTCTTTTCATAGGAAAATTACAGAAAATGTTTGACTTTTTTTTTGCATAAATATCCTTTTTTTGACAAAGTTTTCTACAAATTTCCTTTTCATATCAAATTATTGATAAATTTCCTTTTCATAGGAAATTTTCTACAAATTTCCTTTTCATAGGAAATTTTCTACAAATTTCCTTTTCATAGGAAATTTTCTACAAATTTCCTTTTCATAGGAAATTTTCTACAAATTTCCTTTTCATAGGAAATTTTCTACAAATTTCCTTTTCATAGGAAATTTTCTACAAATTTCCTTTTCATAGGAAATTTTCTACAAATTTCCTTTTCATAGGAAATTTTCTACAAATTTCCTTTTCATAGGAAATTTACTGTAAATTTCCTTTTGATAGGATATTTTCTGTAAATTTTCTTTTTATAGGAAATTTTCTGTAAATTTCCTTTTTATAGGAAATTTTCTGTAAATTTTCTTTTTATAGGAAATTTTCTGTAAATTTCCTTTTTATAGGAAATTTCCTTTTTATAGAACATGGATGAACATGGCAACATTTTTCTTGTTGCAGTGACCATAAAAGTTTGAGTAAAAATATATTATAAACTCTGGTATTTTTGTCTTTTTTCAAAGTTTCTCCTCAAAAATGCAGTTATGCGCACTTAAAAGAGTGCAATTTTATGTTTTTTATATAAAACTAAATTATTACTTCTCCTATTGATTCTTATATACTTTTAAAATACTAATACATATGTAAACAAAAGTTTACCTCCTCATTTATATATTTAAAAGTTTAATGCACAAACTCCTCTCTCCCTCTCTCTTTCTCTTATATACTCAATAACGTGAAATCCTTATGTACATGAAATGTTTTCCCTCTAAAAAAGGGGAATTTTTGTTACCTTATTTACTTTTGTTGTTTGTTAAAACTTGTTCCCTTAAGCTTTATATACATTTGTGAGATACATTATGTATACATAACTTATACACATACATATATGTTTTTCCTTTTTTATGTAACTGTGTGTGTGCTTTATATGAATATTTTATTAATTCTGATTTTTTTGTTTTCATTTATTTTTGTTTTAAATAAAACTCCTTTTTCATATGAAAATGTTATAAATTTTATTGTTGTTGTTGTTGTTATTTTTTGTTTTGTTTTGTTTTGTTGTAAAAGGTAAAGTTAATCGGTTAACTAATTAGGGTATTAGGCTGAGAAAACATTAGTTATATTTTTTATTTACCTGTTTCTTTTTCTCTCTTAAGCTTTTTTTTCAAAACGAACGAAAAAAAAACATAATATTCATTCCTGTTTCCTTCCATTGTACACAATACAGATACAGATACAGACACACAGAAAAATGTATTGAGAAAGGTCAGGTTTGTATGGTTGATTTAATTAATGAATGTTATTTCTTTGTTTGGTTGTTACTGTTGTTGCTTATGGTTTTTGTAAATGGAATCTTCAAAATCCTGCTGATGTATTTGAAATTTGTGTGAAAGATTTTTAATTAATTATTTTTGAACTTCTTTTATGTGGAAAAGATTAAGATTGTTAAACGATAGTTCTCTTTATATTCTTATCTGCCATTAAAGGCAAAGAGAAATTAAAAATGTTAAAAACCTTCATTTGAAAGTGATATTTTAGGAAACATTTAAGAATCGATCGTTTAAGTTTAAACGAATATTCTGAACTCATTCAAATTTGTTCTTCCACAGCCGTCTTTTCTGTGAAAGGAAATCCAATTGGAATGTATCTAGATAACTGGTCCAATCTTTAGATCTGTTTGGAGGAGATCTACCTCGAACAAAAACATATCAATTACATGCTAAGGAACAAATGAATTAATTATGGTCACTACACGAAAATAATTACGCAACAATGTTCAGAAAGGAACATCGCAGGTGGGCATACTTTCATTTCTCATAGTCTTTTGAGCATATTGACTAATTCAGGATTTGAAGATTTGATTTGAGAGGAGTAAATCCAAATCAACTATGCGGAAGATCGAAAGATGCTCTAAGCATAAATCTTAATTGTGCCTGAACGTCAATTTATTAGCTGCGGTAAATACAATATGAAACTACAAGACAAAGTGCAGAGAGGAGGCATATTTTCTTCTCTCATGGGAATTAGCGTTATACTACTGAATACTGACCAACGAATGATTTGAACCAACAAAGTAGTCTGACTGTAGTGAATTAATTACAGTGAATATAAAATTAAACTGCGAGACTATATCAACGAGGTAATATTACCGGCAAGCAAATTTTTTACTATGATAAGGGTCAACACTATGTTAAGTCTTTTGTAGATACTTACTAAAGAGGAATGTGAACCAATTTATTTCGAGAACAATGATTTAATCTTAAAGGTCTTAAATTCAAATCAACTACGTGTAATCGCCTTGAGCTCAACTGTGGGTTCTGAATGGTAATGAATTAATTGCGGTGAGTACAATATAAAATTGCAACACAAAGTCTAGAGAGGAATACAGCAGAGATGCTCATTTTCACCACTATAAACAGACTCTGAGGATACTGACTGACGAAGAAATTGAACCAATTTACTTACTGAACTACCATACATAAGAGTGGAATAGGCTTTGGATATAGAATTTTATTGAATACAACTGCTATTTCGGAATGTCAATATAAAATTACTGGACTCTTCAGGGAGGTATATTTTCTCCTTTCACGAAGTTTATCAGTGTAGATAGTCTTATAGGGAAAGAAGAATACTAAACCAAATTAAGTACTTGGATGTTACTTTTGATTGGAAACCGAAGTGAATGCAATATTTAATCCAAAGTGACCGAATAATCTGCTGCTTATAAGAGCATTGAGATAACGCCCTTTCTCTTTATCCATTTGAGATCCAGGTTCGATATGAAGCTGGACTTGTTGTGTAACTTCTTCGAGCAATGAAATAACCAGATAAACCGAAAGGTCAGGTAACCAGTTGTGTCAAGATAATGCCAGATCGCATTACCGTGAGAACTTATTTCTATACAGATGATTTTTATTAAAAAGATAGAACGGAACTGAAGAATAACAATGAGATCAGTGAATACTATACTCATTATTTGGATACAAAGTAGTAATTGGAATCGAAAAAAGCTAAATAAGCGAAAAATACAAAACGTCGATTTTGATGAATTATTGAAATGGCATTAGTTCGCTCGGGAACAATAAAGTACAACAAAATAACAATCAAGACAAAAATGCTTGTAGCATTAAGCATTTACTGGGAGGCCTTGAGTGTTGACAACTTTTTTGAAAGAGATATTCAGAGTCATCTCTGTCCAAGATTGGCTCTGTGCCTTGACACTTTGTAGCTATTTCTGATATTGCAATTTGCGATCCAGTTCATTGCTACGTCACCTTGTACAGGGGTCGTGGATTTTTTACTTAGCCAACATACTAAAATAATGAGAATTCAGAAAATGTAGTCCCTAAGAAACAAAATCTGTTTGCTGCCCTTTGCAGCACTATTATTCCTAAGATTTTTATAATTCTCAAGTCTGGAACACTTTTGAAGTCAGTTTTTTCAAACACTAAATAGTCAAGTCTTTAAAGTTTTTTCATCTTCTCATCATAGGATGGAATGTTAATAAATCCAATCCAGATTTAACCTCTAATCAATACTCGAACTTATTTGTTTACAACATTCTCAACTACGTTATTACCCTTAACTGCATTACCAAGGTGTTACCATCTGTACATAAAGGTTGTTGTTTCAACTAATATTGGCAACGCTATGCAAAGCAAATACCAAAACTTATTGTACTAACAACTTTGTTACATAAGACTCTATAAATACAAAAAATATCGTAGGAAATTTTTTTAAATCACACAAAATGACAATATCCTGTTTAAATCCTAAGCTCATGTCACTGAAATCTCACATAACTTGTTCAAGTGGGAATATGGACGAAGAAATTTAATAAGAACGAAACATACAAAGAAACTTTATAAGAGCGAAACATACTAAACAATTGGACAGTCAGTGACTTGGTGGTCGCCCTTCATAATATTGAACAGAAACTTTCGTGGTTCACTAGAGTATTTCTGGCATAACATTTTCTGGTTTCGTATTGACCGTTCCAACCGAAATCTATATCGCCAAGGATCACATGAGGCATGACATTTGTTTAACTGCCAGGCAGTGAGCATAATCAGTTTCATGTTTAAAATTGCTTTTTAGAAATAAATGTAATTTGTGATCCTTTTTATCAATCAAATGTTTATTACTTAAGAAATTTAACTGAAATGTGGATCTTGAAATTTAAGAATATTTTTTGGCTTCCAAATTGCATCGGGAATTTGGAATATATAAAATAAAGTAATTAATATGAATCATATTTATTTATTAGTAGCGCGATTCAGTAACTTTTTAACGACAAAAAATGTCGTTAAGTAACGAAAATTCATTATTTAACGAATTTTATCGTTAAAAAAAATATTTCCATTTTTTTCATTAAAAGTACCGTAAGTTAACGATATTTTTTCGGTAAGCTACCTACAAATAAAAAGTTGTCGTTAAATCATAACGACAGTCGTTAAGCAGCTCTGGGTGAGTAAACACCTATCGCGTCATCGTCATTATCTCTTAAAGACGGTCAGGATTTACTCTGTTTGCTTGCCTTCGAGAGTTTTGCGTCTCACTCTTGCACATTGGTGAATACCTAGGCGCCGCATATCGGTATTGGTACCGTTATAAGGGGCTTTATACATTGGCCATGTGCTTTTAATTTTAAATATATACGTCGTAAACTGGTGAAAACCATAAAATACTTAAGTTTTTAATTGTGATTCAGAAGCCCCTCCTTCCTTTATGAAGGTATATGTCTCGATTTGGAGTTGCCGTAATCTTTTCAACAACCCATCGATTGTGTTGTTTTACCATTTTTAGATTTTATATAGCATTGTTGTAGTACATAGGTAATCTAATAAAAGAATAACACTAAAGTCGATCACAAGAATAAAAAGTATTTGCCAAATGGAAGATTGATCAATTTTTGGAGATAATAAAATATTCTTTTGGATACACACACACTGATACATTGAATCATTCCACCTTTTTAGAGCTCCGCAACTCAAAATATGTAATACAGTTTATAAGACACAATGAGTTTATTACTTGATCGCCACAATGTGTATCGTGGGAAGACATTAAGTGCATACAAGTGACGCTAACAATCATCAAAATTGGAAGGTGAACGTGTTAAAAAGCTAAAGCAGTTTCATAACTTGAACAAATTTTGGACTGAACCAATCAAAAATATGCATAAGTATTCATCACAATCGCAACCCTTCTTCATTATTGAGATCAAATAATTCTCGTTGAATTCAATTTCGTATAGTTGTTGGGATATATAAGCGAGCAAATAGTTGATATTTTCATTCATAAATTCTAAAGTATGTAAAATCATAACTCATGTCCCAAAATATATAAGATTTTAAAAGAAAATGGGCAAAACCTTTCAAAAGTTATACCGATTCCCTAATAGAAGAATAAATAAAAGTTAGTAAATTCATGATAAAAAATTAAATAATATTTGATTCTAAATCGATTTATTTATATGCAAAATCTATATATCGATTTTCCTACAAGTAAAAATCGCGCAAAAGACGTTTCTTTAAAAAATTAATTTTTAAAATAAAAATTGTAAAATCAAACATCTCTATACTCCTTCTTTTTTTACTTATTTCATTATTCTTAATCACTGTTGCCAGATTTGACGATTTATCGTTATTTTGACGATTTAATGAGCCTAAAAAGACATTTTGACGATTTATGGCTCAAATTTGACAATTTTTCTCAAGTATTAAAATTTTTGAAAATTTATCACCAAAACTTGGTGTAAATTGCAATTTCCTGTTCGCCTTTAATAACCTTAATTTGGTAAAATTATCCATAAAATAATATCTTTGGCATAAAATCAATGAAATCGTATCAATAACAATCAACTTACACATCGGTATCTGCGAGTACTTCAAGACGCACAGAAAATGTTGTTGCATACTTTTCAGGGAATGTTAAAGTTCAATACTTTGTTAATGTTAAATAACTTTAAAGACTGGAGTAAAACAAGATCTCTTGAATTGTATTTTCAATGTGTTTTTAAAGATGCGTAATTAAGCTATTTAAAAGAATTAAAAATCGTGTATAAAATTTATGAAAAAAATACAAACTTCTTTAAATTTATTTTTGTTTTAGCGAAATAGGAACTAGTTTTTTGAAAATTTTCTGGATCCTGTTTAAATCTATTAAAAACTCTTGAAATTTTTGTTATAATTGTTAAAATTGAATGCTTTTTAGAAAAACAACTATATTGATAAGTCATTTTTAATGTTCGACGATTTTTTGACGAAAAGTAAATTTGCAATTTTTTCATCGAATTTGACGATTTTTATCCAAATTTACGCTCTTAACAAAAGCAAATCTAATAAGTTTCAAAATTTAAAATCCCTTAAAACTTAATATTTTTTTTTTTATTTGATTCTAATCCGTCTGGCGGAACACACCATTCTACCGCCGTCTTTAAAACTCAACGCCATCGAACTCTAATAAAGACAAGTAAAAAACATGCATTTCTGACAGTTCTCTTTTCACTTGTTTTTCGATTTTCAGTCAGATCAAACGTGTGTGTTCGCAGGCGAGATAATTTTTGAAGAAGAA
The DNA here is from genome assembly GCA_004302925.2 of Cochliomyia hominivorax. Taxonomy (NCBI): domain Eukaryota; kingdom Metazoa; phylum Arthropoda; class Insecta; order Diptera; family Calliphoridae; genus Cochliomyia; species Cochliomyia hominivorax. Next base: position 45,995,181 of record PYHX02000158.1, read on the forward strand.
ATTATTAGAATAAAATAGTGAAAAATAATTGAAAGAAAAACATGGCTTCAATCTTAAGAACCGGCAAGTTTTTGCGTTATTTTGCTGGTTTCACACGTAATGTTGTGGTGAATAGTGTACGCGATACAGAAACTGGTACCCTGCTCCAGAATACATCATGCATGTGCACACAATTTCAAAAGTAAGTAAAATACACCGGGAGGGTAAATTGCTCCGTTTAAATAGAAAATTATTCGAAATTAAGAAGAGAAACCGAAGGCTTACGCAATAGAATAACAAAATTTTGAAATAAAATAGTGAAAATTTTAAAATTTTAATAAAATTCTAAAAACTAAAGAAAGTTTTTCAATAAATTGTTTAAATTTTGAAGAATTTTATTAAAAGTTTAATAGAGATTTTCAAAAAAAAAATCGTATTATTCTTTTGAGTTTTCTTACACAGAATGACATAACCTCACTCGTGTTTTGATAAATTGATTTTTTACACTCTAATATTTTATTTTTCTTTTTGTTGTTTGTTTTTAGTGGCTTTGCCAGTGGTGCTACTGTTTCCAAAACTGATTTATCTTTGGACAAACAATTAAAACGTTTGGATAAAGATGTCCGACGTGTGGGACGTATTTCCAGACGTGACATTGAAGATGTTTTGGAGGAAATACGTGTGTCACGTTCTGCCACCAGTTCTCAATCACTGTTGGTCATAAGATGTTGTGGTAATTTGGTACCAGAGGAAATGCCTGAAGTTCGTACTGCACTGGTACAAGAAATTTGGAAAACCCTAAATGCTTTAAATGTTCCCATGGATATTTCTCATTATAATGCTTTGTTGCGTGTCTATTTGGAGAATGAACATCAATTTTCACCCACTGATTTTCTAGCTGAAATCGAATCAAAGTCAATAGAACCAAATCGTGTCACCTATCAACGTTTAATTGCTCGCTATTGTCAACAGGGTGATATTGATGGGGCCACTAGAATTTTAGAATATATGAGAGGTAAAAATTTACCTGTCAATGACGCCGTATTTAATTCATTGATTTTGGGTCATTCTCAGGTGAGTGGAAATAATAAAGTTTACATTTTATTTAAGTGAAAATGATATAAAATTTTTTGTTAAGCTTTTAAATTGGGCCAATTATGGAAACGTTAAAAAAGCTTAAATATATTTTTCGAAAAGCTTTTTCTATCAAATGATTTTAAATCTAAACCATTCAAAATAAATGGTTCATTTTAAGAGCTTTTATTTTCACATTTCTTAAAGTCTCATCGGTAAAAAGTTCAATTAAAAACCATTTTATACGCGTGAGCTTCAATATAAGTTAATTCAGTTAAAAGCTTTATTTTCCTATTTTTAAAAATTGTGTAATTTGACACATTATGAAGTCTTATGAATGGATATAGCTTTTTTGTAAATATTCCTTGATGTAAATTTCGGTATTTATAGAGCCCGTTGTAACAACTGATTGACATCTTTTGCCGCAACTGAATATTGTTTTTCAATAGTTTTTGGTCCTAAACTTTTCATTTACATCCTTTGAACATCATTATGCAGCAAGAATGTTTTTTAGAAAACTTGTCTTAAATTTTTGTGCTATGTTTTGGGCCTTAAAATTTTTTGCAGCGTTCCAGTCATAATCTATTTGAGTCTTGCACGTTTCTAAACCAGCATTAGCTTTTAATTTTGTACCAAATAGTACGAGCACCGAGCTAATGGTACGCTGCTTTCCTACCGAATGTTTTGGGAGCTCTTTTGAAAATTCTATCGATTTTTTTTTTGCTAAAAAAACATCATTTGCACCAAGTTTTCTATCAACGGACCAGTTCTCCCGGTACTATTTAATAACATTGGTAATAGTTTGACGGCAGACCAAACCAAGTTTGGTTTTGTTGCAAATATTTAATGATTTTTATACGAATCAGATTAACAAAATATTCATTTCTTTGACATTCAACATAAAAACTGTCATGATTTACAATATTTTACTGATAAAACATGTGTTGAGATTTTTTCGATCTCGCTCCCTATGAAGCTTTCAATAAAAATAATTTCACCTTAAAATCTGACTTTGTTGACAAAGAATTCATCTTTAAACTGAAAAATATTTTTTTTCGATAAAAAGCTTTTGCAAAAGAGCTTTTTACTTAAAAAGCTTTTTAAGGATAAAAATTAAATTAAAAATATAATTTTAAATAAATATGTTTAATATTTCTCAAAAGCTTTTATTTTAAAGAATAGTTTATTGAAAACAAATATTTTTTGTGTGAAAATTTTTCTCAGAAGCTTTAAAAATAAAGCTTTTTTTATCATAACTTTGGACTCACAAGATAAACAATGTAAACAAAATAAAAAAATTTTAATTTATTATAAAAGAAATTTTTAAAAAGCTTTTTACAAAGAAAAACAATAACGCTTTACATTTTACAATTATGTAAAGCTTTAAAGCTCTGTCGAAAAAGCTTCCATAAATACTTTTAAGTGCTTTTGTAAACAATAATTTTTATTTACAATTTATCTTCTTAAAATACAAAAAAACTGTTTTTTATAAAACTCAAAAAGCTTTGAAACTATTCTATTCAAAACATAAACTTTCCTAAAAGATCTTTAAAAAAAAGAAATACTACGTTACAGAAACATCTAAATAAAGAGTTTTCTTATCTTAATTGAATTTTGCTCCCGAGAAAGTCTTTTTAAGATTATCATTCTTATTCGTAAATCACCATTGATTTTATTTTCAAATTTCTGTTTTTTTTTTAGGCTAATGACATGGAATCGGCTAAAGGTATTTTGGGGGTTATGAAACAAGCTGGCTTGGAACCCAGTGCCGAAACGTATACCACTTTACTCTGCTGTTATGGTCGTCATGGTGATATCGATAGTATTAATGCTACTTTGGCTGAATGTGAGCAAAAAGAGATCTTGCTGTTGGATAAAGATCTCTTAGATGTCATTTATCATTTAACCATTAATGGTCATGGTGATAAGATTGATGGTTTGCTCAAGAAATTTCATTTGTCTACCGGGTTTAATCAAGATTGTGTCAACACCATTTTGAGACTAACCAATAGAGGTTTTGAAGATGTATGTTTGAAATTGTTGCGTATTATGCCCAGAGGTAATCGTCCCGATGGTCAACCTGTGGATGTCGGTATATTCTTTATTCGTCAATTGGTCAAGGCCAATAGGCCAGTGGAAAAGATTTTATCTATTTGCAAAACATTACAAGATGAGGGTGAGTTTAATTTTTTATTAAAGAAATATTTAATTTTAATCATTCCATTCATTAAGGTTTAAATGCTAAGGCTTTGCTGATTGCCACCGAAGCTGGTTTAACTCATGGTTTGGTTAATAGTACTTTGCCTTTGTTAAATGAAATGAAAAACGCCGGTTTACCCATTAGACAACATTATTTTTGGCCTTTAATTTGTTCCGTTGAACATAATCAAATTTTCGATATTTTACGTAAAATGCAAGATGAATTCAATATTCCCCCTTCGGCGGAAACTATTCGTGAATATGTTATTCCAAATCTTAAAGAAAAAATTGGGATAAAATTATTACTCTCTTAAGAGATGCTGGAGTTTCTCATGGTACTGCTGCTGCTGCCGCCAGTCACACCGCCCTAACTAACAATCAAATAAAGGAAGCAGCCAATATTATGGAGAGTTATAGTTCAATTTATAACCATCAAGTTTTGCGTCAGCCTTTAATCCAAGCTTTTGCTAAAACACAAAATTATGATGCTTTTGTACGTTGCATCCGTCAATTGTATGAAAGTGTACAAAAAAGAGCAGCTCAATCGGCTAATAAGGCTTCTTCTAATACGATTTCTTCGTCGTCTTCCTCCTCCTCGCCATCCCCCACAACTGCTGAAAAGTCCGAACAAGGTAATGAGGAGAATGAAGCTGTTAATGAATCAGAAGATTCTGTGGCCAAGACCAACAAAGGTACCACTGATATTGTGGGTGAAATTTTAAGTGATGTTAGCTCTCATTTCCGTGCTGAACGTGTTAAAGTATTGGAAAAATTATTACCTAAGTTGGTCCAACAAGGATTCACAATTAGCAACCAACATGCAGCTAATCTTTCAGAAAAATTAGGTTCAGAAATGACTCCAAAAATCTCTGAACTATTGGGAAAACTTAGCTCAGGTGAATTAGAATTAGTTCCCTTGGCCAATAGTGTTAAGAAGAGAGGCATTGAAACCTTAACAGTGGAGGGTAAGTTTCAAAAATAAAATAAATATTTTTCACTAGAATTATCAGGTTAAATAATCTCCCACCGTCTGTCCGTTCTACTGGCAGTACATGTAAACATTTAACTTTGTTTATAGACAGCTTTTCGTTAAAAAAAAATCTTTCTTTCATAAACTTCTATTTTCTTTTCAGAACTGGAACGATTCATTACCAATGTTGAGGCCAAAGGTGAAAATTCCAATAACATTAAGCGTCATTTATTAAATGCCTGCTTCCGTAGTAAGAATTTAGAAAAAACTCTACAAGTTATTGAGCGTTTAGAAGGTGAAAAATATGTTTTGGGTTCTGGCACTTACGCTCAATTGATAGACCTCTACACCACTCATGGTCGTGTGTCGGATGCTTTAGCCACTTACGAAAAAATGAAGGCTAAAGATGCGGAATTTAATTTGGATAATTTGAAAACTGTTGGCATTGTTGAATTGCTACTCAAAGAAGAACGTTTAGATGAGGCCTTAACATTCTTGGAAAAGAACAAGAAGCAAGTAGTGTCTGAAACAGATAATAATTACAATTATGTTTCTAAGGTATGGCGAATCTTGAATTCTTTGGCTGAATCAGGTGATGCCGGCAAATTAGAAAAGGTTTTCAATGCCTTTGTACAAGGAAATTATATTATACCCAATAATGTGTTGTTAGGACCATTGATTAAGGTACATTTGGTGAGTGATAACATTCCCAAAGCTATTGAAGCTTTTGAGAAAATCTGTGAGCAATATAAAGCTACACCCTGGAAAAATGAATTAGCCAGACGATTGATACAAGCTGAAGATGCGACCAATTTACAAAAGGTTACTGATTTGAGCACTAATATTCATGGTGAAATCAATAGCTTATATGATTTGGTATTCTCCTTTGTGGAATGTGGACGCATAAGACAAGCGCGCAAAATTTTGGAAACCCCTGGTTTGCGTACACGTCCTCATCGCATTGATTCGGCCTGTGAACGTTATAAGAATGAGGGTATGGTTGAACCTTTGGAGGGTTTGATTGAGGCCACCCGCGATTTGAGCCACATTGATCGCAATAAGATTTATTATAGTTTATTGTTGAGTTATAGCAAGGCTGATGATGCTGAAAAAGCTTTAGGTTTATGGACTAAAATGCAAGAAGAAAACATTACACCCACTGATGCTTTTCTCATCAAATTAGCAGAATTATTGGAATCCAAACAAATGGCTGTACCATTTGTAGTGCCCCAAACCGAAAAGCAAAAAGCAAGAAAATCTAAAATTGAAGCAGTAGCCAAGGCTGCCGAGGAATCGGTAAAAAAACCAGCAGCTCCTGCCCAACCTAAAACAGCCTCAAATTTATCTTTGTTCCGTAAATCTTTACATAATAATGACTTGGAATCAGCTTTAACATATAAAAATCAATTACAACCCTCAGAACAACCATCTATAAATGATATTTCCCACTTGATCGAGCAATTGGTAAGAGCCGATCGACTTTCAGAGGCCACCAAATATGTTAATGAACTTTTGGCCAACAAAACTTATCCTATACCGAAAATCTTTAAATTCTATTTGAATCGTGTTGCTAATGCAGGAGATTTAGAAACTTTACAAACTTTGGGTGAACAATTGAATGATGAACAAAAACGTATCGTTAGTTTCGACAACCGCTATTGTCATGCCAACATTGTTGCCGGCAAAGTAGACCAATATTTCAAAAAATTAAGTGAAGAAATAGCTGCAGCCAAGACACCAGAAGAAGTGGCAAAACTAGCTGAGAAATTCCCACGTGGAGGAGCTTTGGGTATTTTAGATAAACATCCTGAATTGGAGGGTCAATGTAAGTTTCTTGCATAATTTTAGGCACAAAATTTAAATGATTTACTTTAATTTCAGTTGAAAAACTTGCTGAAGACTACGCCAAACACAACCAATTAGGTCCCATAAATGTTTTATGGATTCATCACATTTCACGCGGCAATGAGGCTGCCTCCAAACAAATCTGGGATAAATATCTTTCCAGTGCTCCACGTCTAATGTTCCAACGAGTTTTGCAAACAGCCCGTGAGCAAAATGACGATAAATTGGCACAAACTGTTATAAGCCAACTTAGAGATTCCAAAATATCTGAGGGGGCCATTGGTAATGCTTACTCCTGCCTAATAGACATACAAACTGCCAAAGGCAATACTGACAAAGCTTTAGAAACTCTTAAAACCGCTGTTAAAGATGTTTGTCTAGAACATATTAATCGTACTGCATTATTACGTCTTAAATCAGTACATGAAGCAGAGAAAAAAGAATTCCCCTTTACTATACCCGAAAAGAAAACGGGTAAAAGTCTCTCTTCTTCTTCCACTTCAAGCCAAAGTAGTGACGATGATGTAACACCAAAACGACCAGAAACTAAACCCACAAAACCTACGAAAAAGGACGAATAAATGTTTTGTTTTGCTTTTAAGTTATAACTAAATTAAGGGTTTCGCTTTTCTCTCCGTTTTAGTTTCAACATTTATATGAAATCATTTTATCATTAGTTTTAAATGATCAAAATAAATCAGTTTCTAAAACTAATTTTACATTAAATTTATTTGTATTTTCTTTATCTTGTAATTTAATCATTTTCAAATTATTTTTTAAGTATTTTATTATTATTATTTTATTTTTCTTTTGTTACAACTTAAAAAAAGTAAAAATATGTTACTAATAGTTATTAATAAAAGTAATAAAAAATATTTAAAAAAAATCTATAATACTTGTTGTTTCATTTAATTTAATTTATTTTTAATTTGTAGTTCTTTGAACATTTTAACAAGGAACAAAAATTATTATTTTTTTCACCCGATTAGCTCATTGTTTAGACTATTTGATACGAAAAGTTAAAGCCATTTCCCTGTCAAAAATTTTATGTTGGTGATACTCGAAGGAATGTTAAAGAAAAGTTTATGACCTAAAAGCAATAGAAATTTGTCAACAAGTTTTTGGTATAACAAGCAATATGCAGTCGCGACAAATAACCAATCATTTGTTTCAACGACCTCTTTAAATACTAAAATTTACATCAAGTAATGTTTACAAAAACGTCTACTTCCATTCATAAGACTTTTATAATGTGTACACTTAATTTTGAATTGGCATCTTGTCACTGTGGTAAACAAGAACTTGAATGTTACAAGAACAATAATGTGGTATTTGTACCAAGACAAGCAAATACTCCAAACTGCCTGTAGTTCAGGCCAGTTAAGATTTTATTAAAAGAGAATTGAAGTGTCAAAAAGTGTGATAAATTTTAAACGGAGATCGCGCTATAAAAATGTTAATTGTTTTCCAAAGTATTATACATTTCAGTAGTGATATAAACTGTAATTCATTATTTTTTTGTAAACTCTGTGGTGTGAATGTCGTGCTTTTATAGGGGATCTAGAAGAAATTATGGCCCGACCTCGTAAAATTTCGCACATAGATTATATTTGTATTAATTTGACTAAATATTAATAAATTATTAACGCATATGTGATACCTAAGCCCATCAAAATGATATCAGGAAGGGGTGGTTGTAGGGAACCTATGAGAAATAATAAACAGATTCTCGTATATTTTGATTTATCGTTTTAGAACATCATTCGACTTATTTGTGACAAATTTTAATCATTTTATTTTTAGTACAATTATGAGTTTATAACTTTAATCCGGAAGGAACATTTAATTGACTTCTTAGTAAATAAAATAGACCCATCATTATTTATGAGCTTGAAGCTTTATTCCGGGAGAAACATTTATATGGCGTTTAAGTGAAATAATTGATCCATCATCTCCAATTACAATAAACGTCGTCCTTAAGTCAAAATAATGCCACATGCGAAATTCCATCAAGATATCTTTAAAACTGCGTTTTGTTCACATGGGCAGCCCAAACGGACATCGTAAAGGTTAAATTATTATTAGCACCACCATTGATGGAAAGAAAGGAAGAAAATGTAAGAGGTGTAGGGTTATATATACAGTCTAACAATGACGCTAAAATACTCAAAACTCAACTCGAATTAAGATGCAAAACTAACCACAGTTAACCATTTACCATGAAGAATTCTTCTACAAATCTTCGAACAGAGGTTAAATACTATTTATTACATACCTTAGGGATATTGTAACTGATTTAGGTGATACATTCCTGACTGATGTCATCAGTTTTTGTAATCACTTATAAATTTCACTTCATATTTTTAAATATCTACATTAATTAATTTAACTTTCTATTAATTCGATTTAACATTCCGGAAAAAAATTCTATTCATGAAATTCTCTTTTCTCTCTCTCTCTTTTTTATTTAACACTTATTTTATGCATTTAAAACTTTAAAATTTTATTCTTAATTTATGACAAGATTTTTAACAGTTTTCTTAAATATTTATTTCTTCTACTCAATTTATACGTTATATTGCCACAAGTTATAAATGGCGCGAATATTTTAAACTTCAAGTCTGGCATTACCGAAAAGAGTAAAAGAGATAAAACAGTGTTGTTAAGATTTTGTTAAGAAAACCGTTAAAATATAAAGAAATATATTTAAATATAGATATTTAAATTGTTTTACATTTTTTACTGAAATATTTCAATAACTGCCACTGAGTAAGAAGTGAGATCGAAAAATTATTAAAACACGTTATAACTTTAAACTTAAGTATTAATTGTTTTTGTAAACAAATTACTTTGTGCATCATGTCAGTTATAATCTGTTTAATGTCAAGCAAATAAAAATATTTAGTAAATCTGATTAGTAAAGTGATCAGAAAAAGTGCGTACTAAAATTATTAAATATTTTCAATAAAACCCAATTTGGTCTTACAAAAAGTTGGTATGGAAAGCATTAAAACTGTTTGCAATGCTATTAAACTGTTCCGGGAAAACTTAATGGAAAACCTGGTTCAGATTCATATGATGTTCCTAAAGACCCAAAAAATTGCATTTGGTAGGAAAGCGGCCCGTTTGTCTCAGTGCTCGGATAATTTGGTACGAAAAGTTTAAGCTAAATCGATTTTGAAAACACGCAAGGCTCAAAAAATACGCTGTTAAATATTTAGAGGCCAAAAACAGAGTTCGGAAATTGAAGTCAAGTCTTCTAAAAAAATATTCTAACTGCATAAAGAATGACGTATGTTCTGGCAGAATTATCGCAACTTTCCGTTCAATAATTTTATGTTTTTGATGTTTGAGGAAATTTTGAAAAAAGTTAAGGACCAAAAAGCAGTTTTAATTTTTAAAAAGTTCTTGGTATGACATTTATCATTTGTTACAACGAGTTCTATAAATATCGAAATTTACATTTACATTTTTCGTCTGACTTGGCATCCTGTCACTATGGTAAATAAACCATTGAGAAGTACAAGAACAATAATGTGGTACTTATACCATGAAAGGCAAATTCTGCAAAATGGCGGAGCTAAGGCCAGTAAAGAGATATTGAGCTATTTTTTTAAATTATTAATTTTTATTGCCAAATATCTTTGACATTTAACGGGTTAAGAGTATATTATAGGAACCACATGAAAGCTTAACGTAATATCTTCAAGTTTTGATATTAACAAAAATACCCTGTTATCAATGCTTTTTTAAGATATCTGAACTTTTTTGAAAACATGCTACAATAGAAAGATATAGAAATGGGTCTAATTTCTTAATGGGTTAACAATATTTAATATTTTATATATCATTTGAATGTTCTCCTTCTGCCATATCCATATTGTTGTCATGCATTAAATGTAAAGCGAGAAAAATGAATCCGTGTATTGAAACTACAAGTCTTTCAATTTAGAGCGAAAAAAATGTTTACTTTGTGTTTTAATTAAGAGTTTTAATAGTATTCTAAGGTTTTCAGATTTCAAAATATCCAATATTTACGATCCCTGAAATAATTAAAAACGAATGTCAAAAACCTATTATAAAAAAATCGCTTCAATTCCTACAAGTTGCTTAAACAAACAAATAATAACAAACTTGACAACACTTACTGTCGGCAAAAAAGTTGATTTTTGTATATTTTACATTTTTCTCTGGCTTTTCTAAACGTTTATTTATTTATTAAAATAATTTATTGAATAAAAAGCCAGAGATAATCATGACAGAAAGTGATTCTCAAAGTAATTCCTCAAGTAGTGAAAGTGATTCCTCATCAGGTTCTGAATCCAGTCAAGATCATCAACATTCTAGTGCTGACGAAGGCCACGATGAAAAAAATGTGGTAGAGAAGAAAAAAATAAGAAAATCAAAGCAAAAACCCAAAAAGGATTCAAAAATGTCTCAGAAAGAAAATAAAGACGCTTTTGCAAAGAACAAAGAGATGGAAGAAAAAAATAAAGATTCAAAAGAACAGAAAAACAATGAAAAGTCATCTAAAAGTAATGAAAGCAAAACAAGTAAAAATAAAAAGCATTCAAGTTCAGAATCTTCATCTTCTGAGTCTCCTTCAGGAACATCATCCTCTTCGGATAGCAGCAGCGAGGGTGAGATTTCTTCAACGGAAAGTTCAGATAGTGAGAGTGATGGAGAAGGTAAACAAAGAAAGAAATTAAAGGAGAAGGAAGACAATAAGCATAAAAGTAATGGAGAGAAGGAGGAGAAGGAAGAACACAAAAATAAAGAAGAAAAACAAGAAGAAGTAGAAAGAATAGCTAAAACAGAATGCAGATCAAGAGAAATTGCAAATGAAGAAAACAAGAAAAAGGAAGAGGATTTAAAGAAAGTGGATGGAATTGGAAATCATAATAAAATACAAGAACAAGAGGATGGCGAGATTCCGGAAGCTGAGGCTAAAGATCGTAAGGAAAAGGTTTGTTTAAGAATATACAGTATTATTAAATATAGACTAATCTCAGACGGCAGACAGTAACTTAACATGACAATTAAGAGACTGTATTCCATATTAAAGTTAGTCTGCCAGCAGATTGTTTTAATCTAGATAGTGCGGGACTATAGCCCAGACAATATTCCTTGTTATAATCTTGACTATAAGACTAATGTTTATAAGTTTTTATTATTACAGAACAATTCGCCTCGTCCTGAAGAAGACAACAACTCCAATGGCTCAAGGAAATTGCAAAGCACTGTGGCCAAATGTTCTCAACATAAGTCTCGCTCTAGATCACGATCACATTCTCTCTCAATATCCTCTAGAAGAGCAAAAGATAATAGCAAAACACCAGAAAAAAGTCGAAACAAACGTTCTCCAAGAAGCCGTTCTAAAGAAGCACAACGTAAAAGACGTTCTAGATCAAGATCTGATACACGTTCTCGCTCAAGATCTCGTTCTCGATCCCGTTCATTATCCAGTGATCGCCAACGCTCCGAAAGACGTAATGAGGGAAGACGTTCTGTATCCTCTGAATACGAAAGAAGAAAATCACGTCGTTCACAATCGCTGGAAAGAAGACGTGAGGAACGCAGAAAAAGACATGCCGAAAGAGACGAACAAGATAAAGCTAAACGTTCAAAACGTGAAGAAGAGAATGAAGAAAGGCGGGAGAAAGAACTTAGCAAACCTGATGGGGATCCAGATAAAGTTAAAGAATTGGATAATCTTACAGTAACGGATCCCAAAGCCAAGATTACCGAGAGGCAACGAAAAACTGTGGATATTTTGACTTCACGAACGGGAGGTGCTTATATACCTCCAGCCAAATTGCGTCTCATGCAGGCAGAAATTACCGATAAATCATCGGCAGCCTATCAACGTATAGCCTGGGAAGCTTTAAAGAAATCCATACACGGTTATATTAATAAAGTCAATGTGGATAATATTGCTATTATCACCCGGGAACTATTGAAAGAGAATATTGTGAGGGGTCGCGGTCTGCTGTGTCGTTCCATTATTCAAGCCCAAGCCGCATCACCTACATTCACACATGTTTATGCTGCTTTAGTGGCCATTATTAATTCGAAATTCCCCAATATTGGTGAATTACTGCTGAAACGTTTGGTTATACAATTTAAACGTGCGTTTCGACGCAATGACAAGGCCGTATGTTTATCTTCTTCACGTTTTATAGCTCATCTGGTTAATCAGCGTGTTGCTCATGAAATTTTAGCTTTGGAGATATTAACTCTTCTAGTTGAATCTCCTACTGATGATTCTGTGGAAGTGGCTATTGCTTTTTTGAAAGAGTGTGGCATGAAATTAACAGAAGTTTCCTCTAAAGGTATTGGAGCTATTTTTGAAATGTTAAAAAATATTTTGCACGAAGGAAAATTGGATAAACGTGTTCAATATATGATTGAGGTGGTGTTTCAAGTGCGTAAGGATGGTTTTAAAGATCATCAATCGGTTATAGAATCATTGGAACTGGTCGAGGAAGATGATCAATTTACACATTTGCTTATGTTAGATGATGCTACAAACACAGAGGATATGTTGAGTAAGTTAAATTCTCTTATATTCTTTTTTCTAATTTTGACTTTCTCACTCATTCTTTGCGATCACTTTTTCAGATGCTTTTAAATTCGACGAGGAATATGCTGTCAATGAGGAGAAATATAAAGGTTTGAGTAAAGAAATTCTAGGTAGTGATGCTTCAGATTCGGATGGTTCCTCATCTGACTCTGGTAGTGGATCTGATTCGGATTCCTCCGATTCTGATGATGATGAGAAGACTGAAGGCAAAGCAGATGAAATTATCGATAATACTGAAACAAATTTAATAGCCCTCAGGCGTACTATTTACCTGACCATTAACTCCAGTTTAGATTACGAGGAATGTGCCCACAAACTCATGAAAATGCAACTTAAACCCGGTCAGGAAATAGAACTTTGTCACATGTTTTTAGATTGTTGTGCTGAACAAAGAACCTACGAAAAATTCTATGGTTTATTGGCTCAACGTTTTTGTTCGATTAACAAAATCTATATAGAACCTTTTGAGGAAATATTTAAAGATACTTATCAAACCACCCACCGTTTGGATACAAATCGTTTGCGTAACGTTAGTAAATTTTTCGCTCATTTACTTTTCACCGATGCCATTAGTTGGGATGTCTTGGAGTGTATAAAACTGAATGAAGATGACACTACCTCCTCTAGTCGTATTTTCATTAAAATACTTTTCCAAGAATTGGCCGAATACATGGGTTTGGGTCAATTGAATAAGAAATTGAAAGATGAAGTTTTGGTGGAGAGTTTAGCTGGTCTGTTTCCTAAAGATAATCCTAGAAACACTCGATTTTCTATAAATTTCTTTACGTCCATTGGTTTGGGTGGTCTCACCGATGAATTACGACAATTTTTGAAAAATGCCCCTAAGTCGGTGCCAGCTATCAATGCCGAAATTTTAGCAAATAAACCTATAAATGTTGACTCATCTTCCTCCTCCTCGTCGTCGTCATCATCTTCTTCGTCCTCCTCATCCTCTTCTTCTTCAAGTTCAAGTGACTCATCTTCTGGATCCTCATCCTCAGATTCTGATAGCGCATCCTCTTCCACTAGTGATTCGGAATTGGATAAGAAAAAACGTAAAGGTAAAAAGCTCAAAAAATCCAAGAAATCCTCTTCCTCATCCACGAAAAAGAAAGGCAAAGATAAATCCAAAACATCTAAAATCAAATCCAAGAAGACGAATAAAAAAAGTAAAAAATCGACAAAATCATCCTCTTCGGAATCAGAAAGTGGTTCGGGCTCTAGTAATGAGAGTAGTGAAAGTGGTACCAGTAGCAGTGGTGATGAGAAACTTAAATCGAAAAAGAAAACGAAGAAATCTAAACCAAAAATTAAGGAAACTAAACATTCGAAAAGTAATTTTCACAAAAAGGAGAGTGATAATGAAGATAATTCATCAGATCAAGAAGAAAACTATAGAAAAAAGAAAAAACTTGAGGAAAATGGTTTTGAAAATAAAAGAGACAAGAGGGAAGAGAAAAATGAAAGAACTAAAAGAGTAGAACCCCAACGTCGTGATAGTGAAGTAGAGAGAAGAAGAGAGGAACGAGAAAAAAGACATCGTGAAAAGGATCAAATACGAGAGAGAGAAAAGAAGAGGTCTAGATCTCGTTCTCCACAAATACGAGAAAGACGAGGTGAAAGAAAACGCTCTAGATCACGTTCGCTACAAACGCGAGAACGTCGTGAGGATAGAGAAAAGATCAGAGAACATGAAAGAAAACGTTCTACATCAAGATCCCCGACAACACGTGAACATCGTGAAGACAAAGAATCAATAAGAGATCGTGAGAAAAAGCGTTCAAGATCACGATCTCCACAAAAACGAGAACGCCGGGGAGATATGAAAGAACAGACAAGAGAACGCGTTAGAAACCGTTCAAGATCTCGTGATGAACGTTCAGTTAGAGATGAGAGAGAACGAAAAAATCGAGATTATGAGCGTGAACGCGACCGTGACCGCGACTCTGATCGCCGTAGAGAACGTAAACGTTATGAAGAACGAAAAAGTCGTAGCAGAAGCCGAGAGCGCAATAATTACGTTAAAAGAGACCGAGAACATGAACGTTCAAAAGCACGTAATACTTCCAAGGAACGAGGGTGATATTTATTGAACAACAACTGAATGACTTACGATTTAATTAAGCTGAACTTTAACCATACATTTTTATCCTGTACAAAACTTAAAATTATCAGCAACGTTTTTTGTGTATTGTTTTTAAATATTTCTTTAAAAAATATTGACTGCAATAAATTTATGACAAAAAAGAAAGTATTATTTGGAATATTCCTCCATATACTTTTCCATTAATGATCTGAAATCATTAACAGACATTTTTTCTTCACCAGCAATTTGCCAAAGTTTGACAAAATCTTCTGCATTTAAAAGTCCTTTAAAAATTCGTTGAAGCTCTTGTTTGGGACGCAGAATAACGAAATCACTTGGAGCTAAACCGTAGTGTAAGGGAATATCAGGAGCTATAAGATCTTTAGCTCTGCATTGATCATCATCTATTTGTTTTAGGGCTTTAATAGTAGATTTTTGAGGTCTTAAGGATTTTTCACGATCGCTGCATAACAAACGATAAGTAGTTTGTTTATAATCTTCCATATCGGGAAGATCGGGAATCAAAGATGTCTTTGGCAACGGATATTGTTTATGTAACATTTTCCAAAATTTCTCGATATTTACCAGTTCGGCTACCTGATTTTCATTTTGCAGGATTTCTAATTCTCTTACAACCAAACGAATTTTCTCTTCATTCACATAAACGTGAAGACTTCTTAAAGCATTCATGATTTTAGGGAACGATATGAAACCGGTCTGATCTGTATCGTATTTATTAAGTAATAGTTTCAAATCGTATATATCAAAATTTCTACGATTATATAGATCTCGTCGCAATTTATTAACATAACAAAGAGCTTCAATGATTTTAGTTTTCTCAGGATCTGACTTTACATTTTCCATAAGATAACGAACATTCATAATTAAAGGATTTTGCATTCGTATGCCAAACGTTTGGTCAGGATGTACATTTAAATTGTAACTAAAAATAGAATAAAATAAACGAATTGAAAAACAATTGCAAACTCTTCAAACCGGTTAATTTTTTGTCCCAATTCACCGGCTGTACGCCTCAAAAAGTTTTTTTGAACTTTATTTATCACCACCTGGCGATCACATTGTTGTAAACATCTTTTTACTCTTTCTCCCGATTGGTCTACATTATTTCCTTTACCATAGATCGCCTGAGGATCGAAATGTTCATTGTAACTAAAACATATTAAGACGTGAGATAGATGAGTCCTTTAAAACTTAAATTGCAAAAATTACTTTCTTTTAATTCTTTCTCCTGGCCAAAAATCCTTATGTGAAATCAAATATTTATCATGCCATTTAAAAGAATCTCTTTTAACTTCTTCCACCGATTTCTGAGGCAAAACCAATTTATAAAGTTCCTCACATTCGGGATTTTTTAAACCATAAGTAAAGTTTTCATTGGTAAATTTATCAGGTTTTGATTGCGTTGGATAAACTAGACCCAATTCGGGTTTTTTGAAAAACATATCCTCAGCAAATTTCTCTCGAAAAGCTACAAAACGTGTTTTCTTTAATTCCGGGCATAAAAGATCTTTTAACGTGTCATTGGGCAAAAATTGGGAATAACCTAAATTGTCAGATTGTTTAAGATCATTTATTTGTTTTCTACATTTGGAATTTATGATATTGAAAGCAACTTCTTCAAAAGAATATATTTTCAATGAATCGCCCACAGTCTCCTGTAAGGGGAATACTTTTCCAGCAGTTCGTAATTCGGGATTGCGATCTATATATTTGCCTTTATTAGACATATTATTTTATAGAACTCTAATTAAATTATTAAATATAGAAATAGAAATTTTTAAGTTTCAAATAAAAAAAAATCAGTTAAATTTTTGATGAAGAAAAAATTGTCGATTAAGAAAAAATTTCACCTAATTTTTTTATTAAGAGAATGGTTATGTGCGGTTAAGAAGAATAGACATCAAGGTCGTTATGATCCATTGTGCTTCCTTTACGGTCCATTGTACTACCTTTGAGTTAAAAATCTGAGAAAAAGTGAAAAGTAAAAGACAATAAAGACAGTAATAGAAAGGTCTTCAAATTCCTGAGAAATATTTAGGAAAAGAAAAAAAAACAGATTAGAAAATGATGGAATCGTGCCTACAGGAATCCCCTTAGCCACTCCACACTATTCACGAAACATATAACGTCATCCAACTTTTGTCAATAATGCTGTTCGTACTCCTAGGGTTAAGCTGGGTTATGGCCAGGTCCTTGCCACCCTACAGTCTAATCGTTCACCCCATGCATGCTTTACACGATTCTGAAACCAAGAGAAAAAACCATTAGGTGGTCTTGCAAACTTATCACGACCATGTCCGACCCTCTCTTGCAAGCTCATACGCAATAACGTTTCCAAGATCAGAGGAATGGCCGGGTACCCACCACAATCTGATATCATAGTCAGACATGAGGATAGTAAGTAGCTTCACAAGCCCTGACTTACTCAGCCTAAAAAGACTCCTTTAATGCTACTTCCCTACCGTACCGAGTGTGAAGAAATGTAGACAAGGCCATTCCGCATTAAATGCTAAATTTATATACTTATTTCAATTTTTGGGGAATAGAATTATTTGGACTCATTTGGTAATACCGTTTCATTAAGTTTTTTTTTCAATTAAAATCATACAATGTGTCCAAATCGATTTTTTGAAATTATTTCTAATTTTTTCACATCAGATTACATTCCTTTATCTACCAATTTTTACCAAATGTATGTGTTAAAAGTTTCTCTAGTAAAATATAATAATTTTCCAAACATATCATAGTCAAACTTTAGAGGGTCACTTACTACGTCCCTCACCATATAGACCATGTGAAATTTATTCAAATATCTTTAACGGTTCAAAACTTATAGAATTATTTTAAAAATCGATTTGGAAACACTGTGCACCAGCAGTTACTTATATTATTACAGTTGTGCTGCCATATTTTGTACAAAATTTAGTACTTAAATCAAATGAATTGGTATGGTATCTTTATAAACATTGTCTTCTTCTTCTTTGGTTGTCATACACTTTTGTTGATAGCACAAGTGTCAACATCTTTTGACATATAAAATATAGATTACACTAACAAAATACATGTCGATTATTGTTTTTGTACAATCAAGACAACCTAGTGTGTGTATCGTGATGATTTACAATTTGTGTTTTTAAGCCAGTGGAAAGAAAAAGGAAAAATCAAGAAAAATTACTAATTGAATTTTTCCAGAAAAAAATATAAAAAAAACTATTGGCCACTTATTTGTAAAAAATTTGAATAAAGCAAGCAATAATTAAGTGATAAAGAAAATAAAGAAATAATTAATACGCAAAAAGGTGAATAAAATTAAATAGAAAATTTTGCATACGAATGTAGAAAAGAAGTAATAAAAAAACATGAAAATGATAAACCTATATCAGGCAATTGTGTGGAATTTTTTTTTTGCTCAATAATTTTATTGTTGGACAAGTTTTTCTGTGTTAAGTTTTTTTGTTTGCCCAGCTTTTACAAAGATGTCACCACCAGTCACCACTCCACCACCATAATTGTCAGCAATAAAATTCCCAACATTCAGAAATTGCTACGCAAAAATTAAGAAAAATACAAAAAAGGGAGCAATATAGAGGAAGAAAAAAATTCCAGAGTTATTTTTTGTCATAATTTTTTTTTGTTAATTACATTTAGTAAAGTGTAAATAACTGGAATAGACTGTGTGTTTAATAGAGAAAAGCAAAATTTTTGGGTGCGTTTGCAAAATGTGTGTGTAAGAAAGAGACAAATAACATGTATAGTGAATGATACAAAGAGAAGTGCTGCCAAGTTTTTTAAGTATTATATGGGGGCCGTGTTATTTTCTATTGTTTGTGCCAGTTTTCTCTTCGTGTCGGTGTAATTTGGAAAAGAAAATTTAGAATTTTTTTGTTTCGGATAAAGTGATTTAGCAAAAAAGAGAATTCAATTATCAAAAAAATATTTTGAAAAAAGTAAATTGTGTTAATGATTTAAAATCTATTAAGATAAAAAGTGAAATTTTCTAATTAATTAAATTTTCTTACTGTTTTTGTGCAAAAAAGAACTTGTTTTTATGTTTGTAAAAAAATATACTCAAACATTTTTTCTTGAATATTTTTATTTTTATTAATTTTTCTCTTTGTTTTATTGTTATTTAAGTGTATATGTATAATTAAATATTTTACTGCATTTCCTAAAAATTGCATTATTACATCTTTCATTTCATTTTTTGCAATTCTTGTTCTTTGTTGTTTCTTTTCTCTATTGAATTTTTCTGATTATCTTTTGATATTTCTGTGCAGAAGAAAAAATGCTGCCAAATCCCTTGCACTTGTTGCCTTGCTCTTCACTTTTGTTCGTGAGTACTCTCTCAGAGGAATTATTATCACTGTTAACATGAGTTACCATATTTTGAAGTGCTGAAAATATTGTATCGAAATTTATTTAAATGGACTTGATACATTATATGCCGGCATTTAATTCCCTCCATTTTTTGTATTTTTATACTAATGGAGATTTAAGGTCATAAAATATAAAACGGTTTTAATGAAATTTGACAAAAATTAGTCGTATATACTAAAATGATGTGCCAAATTGTAAGATGATCGGTTCATTATTTTCATAAATTCCATACAACAATAATTGGTCAACGCAATACTATAAACAGAAATCGATGTGCGAAATTTTACAAGGGTCGGTCCATAATTTCTTCTAGCTCCTGTATAACGTATAAAGATTTAGAATGCACTAATCCGACATTAATGTTAGTACCATTTAGTTATAAAAAATACCTTTTTACGAGGGTAGTTCATTAATTTTTGGTAGCTACCATTTATAAACAACAATGTTTTGTAGGGTAATTATTAGTAGTGCTTTAGACTAATATAACTTCAAAATTGTTTATTTATTTATAAAATTGCCAAAAATTAAAAAGTATGGTTTGAAAAGTGTCTGTTCTTTATTTTTTTTTAATTTATGATATTTTGAATATTTTTATTATATTTTCTGACAAGAAAAAATGCTAATAATTTTACTAAGTAGGTTTTATGCACCGAATTCATAGTTTTTTCATATAATATTCATAAATTAACCTTTTCTTCTACTTAGAATAACGAACCTAAATTCATCATTATTACCAATAATACAAAAGGTACTTTTAGAAAATCCAAAAACATTCTTAAAATCTCATTAGTCAATTCATGTCCAATTGGATCGAAATATCTTAAATTTAGTATTTTAACATCATTTTGTTAACCATGTGTTAATATGTATCTGTATATATATAAACCCACAAGGTTAAAAATATATATATTTATATATTTTATTTCATATAAAAGCATGGAAGGTTATTAACTTTGGTGATTTTTTCGTGAGCTGAGGAATCTGATTGTGACTTGCAATTTTGTATTTCTGGTATCGCTTAATTTCTCTCTTGATCCTCGCTACAGACAGAAATTACAAGCCTTCCTACTCTGCTTTAATGTTCGCATCTGTTACGTAATCGATAGGACTAAAATACCCATGGACAATAGCGTTCTTGTCGGAGATCATAGAAAACCTGATTCAGGTAAAAGAGTGCTCAATACGATGTTTCTAAAGTCAAAAAATAGAAAGTGTTTTTCAAAAGAGATCCCAACATATCCGGTAGGAATGTTATTATTTTCCCCTTTAAGTTCTTTTAAATACTTGCAGTGATTTTCTTAATAAGTCTTAACTATCTGGCAACATTATTTTAACATCAAAACTTCAGTTTTAGTAAGACGTTAGTATTTGTTGTTTTTATCATTATTCTTGCTTCATTGTGGTACTCTCCTTTTTTGTTAGTTATTTAGTAGTAGTTTTCTGAATTGTTGTTCTTGTTTCCTTTTTGCTCGTATATTTTTATACTCTTCGTTTTCTTATTTGCTAGTAACAAAAAATAGATGACGCATCGTTTTGACGTTTTACAAAAAAAAAAGAATATATTAAAATAAAAGTTAATTTTTGTCAGCTGTTCGCTTTGTTTTGAAACTAAATAAAAATTAATAATTGAATTTATTTAAATTGTTGTTAGTAAGTTTAAAAATAATTATTTTAACAATAAAACTCATGATGTGGGATAAAATAATTGAAGTGAAAGTTATAATTATTTCTAATGTGTCTCTGTGTCTCTCTATTAGATTTGTTGCTTTGTTTTTGTTTCTTATTGAGTGGTGAATTTGTGGTGGCGGTGGTGATTTTTGTATATTTTTGTTTTAGTTTTTTGTTGAACTTTGATTTGTTGCTGTTGTCAACATCAATTCATATTTCAATCTAGCGAGTGGACATCATCACCGCCATTGTTGATATTGTTTATAGTTGTTGTAGTTGGTGTTACGTTTTATGTCAAGTGCATTGTTAGTGCAGTTGTTGTTGTTTTTAACGGAGCTATGTGTGATTGAATGTTTGTTTATTGTTTTTTTTTGGTGTTTTACAGTGTGCGAGTGTATAAATATTTTTTTGCGTTATATGTTTGTTTTTTTTCTGTTTTTTGCTTTTTAATTCTCTTTTATTGATTTCTAAATTGTTCGTAACACTGTAGTTTTTTCTTCTTAACAATATGTTAAACGTTTTATTGTGTTTTATTTTAATTATTATTTAATTTATGCAAGTGAATCAATGTATGTGTCTTAATTTGTTTTTATATATGTGTGTGAGTATTATTAAAATGCGGGTTTTGTTAAAATGGAGAGTTTTATTTTTTTATAAGGGTTCATTTTATATTATTATTTTTTAAAGATTCACTTTGAAAAATTTGGATTTTTTATATATATTTTTTTAATTTAATGAATTTTTTCTATATCTCTTTTATTATCTTTCATTCTACAAAACATCACATGATCAGATATTTTCCCGAGAAGATTTTTTGTTGATGTTTATCAACATATAACGATTGTGTATATAATTAATTTGACTTGTTTGTTAACGAGTTTATAAAAGTATTTATTTCTGATGTTTTTTACTTAATATCGTATTAGTTTGTTGTGCATAAAAATAATAATTTATAGGTTTTGAGTTACACAGATTTCCTCTCATTCTATCACATCGATATGTTTTAGAGATATCGGAACTTTTGTGAAAATGACGTAAAAAATCAAAGACACTGCGCTTATCGTTTAATGGGTTAAATAATGTAAAGATATATACACACTTAGACATAAATCCATGTGTGTATATACTAAATACAATGATTAAAAGCCCCCATACTCATAAAACAATTAGCTCCGGGGAGTTTGTAGGATTTGCTTCCTGGTACAAATACTTAACGGCTTGTTTACAGTAGTGACAGGATGTCAAGTCAGGCCAAAGAGTGATCACAATATGAAGTCTTATGAATGGATACAGTATTTTTATAAAAAATTCTGATGTAAGTTTCAGAATTTAAAGATTTAGAGAACTCAAAGAAATTAGAATTTCAAGTTGCGTCGGTCGGATTTGTGTAGTTCCGACTATGATTTGCATCGTTTTAATTTCTTTTTGCGACGTTTAAGCTTAAACTGAAAGAGGAGGGAGTTATTCTGTTATGCATATTTTTAAGCCGATGAAAGCGATTATTTTTGGAAGTGGTTACCATCAAAAACTTATTTGTCAAAAAAATAAAAAAGCTAACTCTTCATTTGAGTGGAAAAGCACAAGAAGATTTCAAATGAAAACCTTTTTATGATATACCAATCAGATAATCTTAGGGCAATGAAAAGTATAAACAAAAGAGACTTCCCGGTACACTGGCGCTGTAATAAAAAGTCTTAGAGGGCCTCATCACTATTAAAAGATTGTGCTGTTCCTGAGTTTAAACGCTATTAATTCTGTCTACAAATTGAGTTCAAATACTTTTGTTAGTCTGTAGCTCAATATTACGTAGCAGGAATATTCTTTTAAACGTGATTTCAATTTTCGTGCACTGTTTTTATCCTCTAAATTTTTAGCAGTGTTCCAGTCAGGAACTTAGGTGTTCCTAAGCTGCAATAGCTTTAACATTTCGTACTAAATAGTCCGAGCTGTGAGCTAACCACACACATAATAAAATCAATTCATACTTGGATCTAAAGTTTTAGTGAAAAACGTGTGTTAAACATTTTTCAGTCTCACTCTTTAAAGATTTTTAAATTTCTTTCGAACGTTCAGTACATCTGAACACATCCTCTAACGGTTCTTAAGGATAAGTTTTAACAATTTTTTATATTTCTTTACTGTGTAGCACTTTGCGAATGAATGCACCCTATCTTCGGTAAGTTTATAGTCAAAACCTGCTTCATCGATTACGATGCTTGAACTAGTATTTACCTGTTTTGTCTTTCATTACCATGCCTTTGGGATTCACTATAGATCATTGAGCTGAGAGAAAATCATGATTTTCAGTTGAAATAAAGTTCTGATTTCAAGTTTATTATCTTCAAATTCTAAACATTATTATACAATTATTTCAGTTTTATTTTCGATTGTTACTCAGTTTTTTGAATGATATTTAACAAACAATTTAAAGAAAAACGGTTAACAATGTATTTTTTGAAAGAGTTTTAAAGGTTAATTTATAACACAAAAATAATTATCAACATTTTTTAGTTTGAATTTTTCTCTCTCACTATCTATATTCACTATATTACATTTATTAACTTGAAAATTATATAAACAAAAAATAAATAATAAAAATTTCCTTAAAAGTAATTATTGCTTTTTTATCGCAATATTATTTTAATTTTTGTTTTTGTATTTATAAAAAAATTTAAAATATTTCATTTTGTTCTCTTCATCTTATTACAAAATATGAATTCATGTTTGTTTTTTATATGGAGTCCACTACCTTAAGGTGAAGAAAGAGGTTATGTTAAATAGTTTTGTAGGAAATTCTAATATAATATATAATAATATATATACATAAAAAAGGAAGTGTGTATGTATGTATGAATGTATGTCAATTTTGATGAAATTTTCACAGTATATCCGAAACTAACACAGGCTATAATAAATTCCGATAGAATCAGGAAGAGAGTTATCGCCAATACAATGTCGAGAGTTCTTAAATTTGATCCCAACAACTTTCTAAGGTAATGGTTTTTACTGGACAAATCGTGGAACTAATAAGACCAGGGAGAGAGGGGTACTGCCCACACAAAGCAAATATTGACTATCGAATATCTTAAGAACTATAATAGCGAGAGTTTGCAAATTTAGTCCCAGCAATTTCTTAAGGCACTGTTTTAGTTTAAGAATGTTGAACGGTTAGGACCAGGGGGAAGAGTAATCTATTTAAATCGTATGATAATAAAACACTAATGTTTGCTTTGGAGTCAGCAACGCCCTTAACATTTTTTTTGCAAAACGGAGTTTGGCGGGTCTGCTAGTGGAATTTATATCATATAAGGTATTTAAAAATATGGTCTGGCATTAATTCCACAATTTTTTTAAGAAAGTCCGAATCAATTTCCTTCCAAACTTGCTTTAATTTTTAAGCTTTCGTTTTGGCAGTATTTTAATAATCAAGTTTTTCATTGGATACAATTTCTGACTGCAAGCTGGCTAGTCCAACAGAGGAATCTTGCATACGTTAGATCATGATTTAGACTGCTTTATATGCAATCTTCATCCACTTATTCGTCCACAAAAGAGAGAAGAGCCTGAACCATAATACCACCACCGCCAAAATTACGTTTTAACATCCGAACGTCGTTTGATCTTAAATCGTGCGAATAACATGAGTCCTTCGCTCACTCTTCTACCATTTTTTCGTGAATTTAAGCGATTATCTTATGCTTTTTTGAGCATTGTTTTGAGCATTGGCATACATTTTTTTGTTTTCATTTCTTAAAGACATTAGGCGTCACACTTTCAGAACGTTTAATTTTAAGACAAATTTCTTTATTGGAACATCTTTGGTCATGAAATCTTTCGAAAAAGTGGCAAAAAGCATTTAAAAACCTTATTGAAAGGGTTTCCGAAAAAAGTTCAAAATTTCATTACTAATGAATTTTAAAGGCATTTTTGTTGTGTAGGGGTTTTTAAAATTCATTACTGCCAAATTTATCATTATTGTTATTGTTGTTTCAAGTTCATTTTTTGTTAAATGATATTATACGTTTTATTTTGTGTTTTTTGCCCTCCATTCTAAACAATTAAATTAACACTTGTGCGAAATTGATATGAGACGAATTTTAATTTTTGTTTCTCATATTTTTCTCTTTATCAATTTAAAAAATAAATTAAATGTTCATTTTTTTGTAGCTGTAAAGAAAGATAAAAAGAGAGAGAGTTTAATTAAATAAATTAATAAATCAAAAAATGTACTGTTTTGTGGGCGGCTACTGACTTTGCAATTTTTTTATTTAATTTCTTAATCATGTAAAATGTTAATGAACTTTTTCTTATTTTATATTAATTAATAACCCTTTTTATATTAATTTTGTCATTCAATATGTAATGCTAAGAAGGAATCATCACAGACCCCATAATGTATATGTATATATTCTTGCATCATATTCAAATCTGAGTCGTTTTGTGTCTGTCTGTTTATTGTTGGCACGCTCACATCCACAACAACTGACAGAGCTCAATGAAATTTTGTCGGAGTATTTGTTTTGGTAGAAAGGGAAGGGTGGGGTGCATTGTTGTTACACCAAAAATGCACACTTTCACTAGGTGACCTAATGATCCATTTTGATCCCTTTATCCAACTTGAAGACAGGGTTGGAATTCTGTACAGAGGAATACTTTTCAATATAGAACGAGAGAGAAGGAAGAAAGAACAGGAAAAATCATGTGGAAAGTGATTTTTTGAATAAGAAAAATGATAAAAAGTGAGAGGAAAGGAGAAAAGAGATAGATATTGTGGCCCAACATATCCTATTAACGTATAACCGTTGGCTCCAGTAGCAAGCTTACCCTCAGGATGAGCTTAATGAGGCCATTTCATGGCCATGTTTTTTATTTGTTTTAGTCCTGGCAATTTTCCTATATTAAAAGGTATAAACCGATATCTGAGGCAACCTTTTAATTCAAGCGAAGATCTTTAGTAAAATTGTTAATTATAAATATACAATTTAGTACTTCATTATCATTCCCTAAATTGTAAAAATCGGTTCAGTAGAAAAAAAGTTATAACTGATTTTATGACTCATTAATTGTTCCTGTTAAAAAGTATGAGTATGTTTGCGTGTAACGTATTTACTTCTCACGCATTTGTGGTGGAGGGTATTGAAGATTCGGCATAGCCAAATATAGAATTCTTACTTGTTAAATTATAATAAAGTTTTATTCAATTGATACCTAAATATATATTTATATATAAAAATAAATTGCTTTTTATATCAACTATTATTGAATTACATATGGCACCAGACTCCGTATCGCTACGCATTTATTTAGTTTATGAAAAACGCATTTTAATTTCAATTAATGACGCCTTTTAATTGCTTTTCAGTCTATTTTATGTATTATTTTTTCATAAAATTGCATTATAGGGACTAAGAACGAAAATTCTTAACATACATGTACAGGTTGCCCCTCACTGTTTCAAATCTATCACACTTTTGAACACCTTTTTTGAGATCTTTAAATCACTTTTAACAAGAACCAAAAATCTGTCCACTGGGCTTAGCTCTGTGCAGTTTGGAGGATTTACCTTTCTTGGTACAGATACCACATTATTGTTCTTGTATCACTAAAGGGCATGAATGGAAGCAGTTTTTTATGTAAATATTGATAAAAATTTCGGTAATTATAGAGCGCCTTTTAATCAATGATTGACTTTCTTTGCCGCAACTTCATATTGTTTGTCATACCAAGAACTGTTTGGAACATTTCAACAGCTTTTTGGCCGGGGAATTGCGAAAAATCTGCCAGAACATATACTTCGCCATCCATTATGAAAGAAGAATATTTTTTTTAGAAAAATTAGCTTCAATTTTTGTGCTCTGTTTTGGGACTCTACATTTTTAGCATCGTTCCTGTCAGGGATTTTTGCACCTTGTCAGTTTTTAAATCTGCATTACCTTCAACATTCCTTTTACCTGAACTAGGTCTGTTGATAGAAATGACAAGTTCTTCCGATAATGTTTAATAACATTGGAAATATTTTGTCGGTAGACCTTTGAATGCTTGTCCAACTATTTGTAGGACCAAATTGGATTTTGTTGAAAATATTAAATAACATTAGAAATACACATTTTTTCTATACTCTAACTGGGAGCTGAGATCACAGTGTTTTCATGATCAGAGTCAGAGTCGAGAAATAGGTCATTCAATACCTCTGTTGAACCTGTTATCGTCAGAGAAAAAATAGACAAATAGACCTTATTGGTCTCCAAAAATTCCGTTAATATCTCTCCTTTCTGTTGCAGTATGCCTCTGTGTACATCAAACAGCTCAATGTCTTCATCTAATATCATATCAGAGGCAACAACCATCCTAGTGTAATCGTTCGATTTGGTGTTGTCTCTCTGCCCACTGTTCTTTCTGTCGTCCCTCCTGTGAAACGTTCCCAATCCGACTATCTTCTCAGTCAGCTCTCCAACGTCCTTCATATTTGAGGTCAAATAGTCAAATTTTAATATTGAAGCTATTGAAGACTTGTACTCACATAGATTTTAGGAATATCCATGTGAAATTTAAATAGTTCCAATGTTTTAGATTTTTTCCAAATAAATCGTTTTGTAATCACTTTGCAAAATTAAATATGTCCCTGGTTTGACTTATGAAATCTGTTTTCTTACTTCCATTTGTGTTTATTTAATTAAAACATATTTTATCGTTTTGTTTTATATTAATTAATGCATGACGAATACTTTTTTCCCTCCCCGTTGTCGCATTTCTAATGAAGTTCTCATATGTTTTTCAAACTTAAGTAAATAAAAGTTAATATATTTAACAATTGTTATTATTTTATTATTATTATTATTTTTTTTTTTTTTTTTTTTTGAAAATGTGATAAAAAAAAACGCTTTTGTTGATTAACAACCGTCAGTCTCGAATAAAGTTTTGGAATAAAGTTTTAACGATTTAATATGTTTTAAGTGGAAAACTAAAATTTCGTTAAGAAGAGGACAAAGATAAAAACATTTTAGTCTATTTAGATTAAGGAAAAATATGAAAACGGGCCATACGAGAATCCATCGAGAAGTCGGATCAACTTAAGATGACAGATAGGTAATCGAGGTTGGAGATATGAACAGATTCGGGTATCTATCTGATTAAAGACAACGTCAGGACTTCAGTTTTATAGAATCCTTGATGTGTGCAGTGCGTTTTCCCCGAAATAATAAGGGTGTTGAAGGTCACAATACTGTTACGGGAATACGTCGAGAGAGGGCGGGATATTAATATTCATATTGATAGCTAAGTAGCGCTAAAGACTTTGAAAGGTCATCTATTAAATTCATTGATTGTCAGGTAAAGTAGGGGGCTTGTGATTAATTTTTATTAGGATTTGCAGAAATGTCTTAAGTCTCAAACCATATAAAATGTCTTTTCCAAAAAAAGTCCAAATAGCGTGCATTTTTATACCTTCAACCACCACAAGTGGTGTAATAACTTTGTCATTCCGTAATGCTAAGAAGAAAACTTCTCAGAACCCATAAAGTTGCGCCAAAACAAAATCCAAATTGATTTAGCTATGTCCTTCCGTCTGTTGGAAATATTACGCCTAGAAAAATTGTCGGAATTCAATTAATCTTGGGCACATTGTTTGCTGTTAAAACCAGCTTAATCAGTCCATTAGCAAAAAGTTATGAACCGATATCGGAGATAAACTCAAAATTTCGATAAAGATCTTCCAATTTTTACACAAAAAGTATTTGGATTTAAATAGAATTCAGCCATAATATACAGTTTTATGTATTTCATCATTGTACAAAATATAATCAAATTTGGATCAATAGAAAAAAACGTGTTATAGACTTAAATATACAAAATTTTGATGCAACCCAAAATCATTTCTTCTTATAGGTCGCAGTTTAAATGATAGTTTTCTGAAATTTGCCACATATTTTTATTCAAATGTGACTGTAAATTCAAAGAAACTAGATTGTACTGGAGCCATTATCTGATCTATCTCGCATATAAGGCCATTTTCCGGATTATGGTTTTAAGATAATAAAATTTCTTAATATGAACAAATTTTAATTAATTTAATTAATTTAAAATCTGATTAACTTAATTGAAATTTGGCATAATAATTTCTTAGAATTTCTTAAAATAATATAACAAATCTCAGTCCATATTTGCTATAGCAAACATATAAGTTCCTCTCCCAAAAAACAGTTCTAAGCTAATAAAACTTTTAAATAAAAGTAGATTCTATTAAAATTTGGGCACAACTATTGTTCCTGCTGTCTTGAATATTATTATTAATTTGATTATTATCAGTTCATATTTTTCATTTGGTCCCATATGAGGCCCCCTGACGGAAAAGAGTTTTAAGCTTATAAAACTCTTATAATAAAAATAAATTCTATTGAAATTCGCACAATTAATTTTCTATCTTAAAAAAATGTTACTAAATAGGAAAATATGGATCCATATTTTTCTATACCTCTTTACCGCAAAAGCTTTTAAGGTAATAAGACTCTTAAATTATATAGAAATTTGAAAATTTTTTCTTTTCACTGTTAATAATATATAAATCCAGTATGACAATCTTCGGGCCATATTCGGTTATTAACCCTTATACTCCCATTTTCCGGAATAGTGTGTTAAACTTATTAATGTTTTTAATATATATAGAACCTTTTTCCGGAATCGATGTTAAAGCTGATGATCGTATAATTAGTTTTCTGATTCATTATCTTTAACACATGCACATTTTTGCATGATAAAAGAGGTGAAGGGTATTTAAAATTCGACACAGCCGAATATAACCTCAAACTTCAAATTAATATAACTTTTTACAGGCTTCGTATCTTATATGGTTTACGGTATTTTTACTTGAAATATTTAATGGAACCTGGCACATTTTTTAACAAATTAGGAGTGATATTGAGACAGTAGAAATATGAAGGGACTAACTGTATACACAATTTGTTTTGGAGATTTTTGAGAAATTTTCAAAAAAATTAACAGGCACGAAATGGTCAATTAAGAAGGCCACCCAATACCCCCCCTGACAAGCTGGCAGCCTGTTATATATTTTATTTATATATCTCCGATTAATAAGACGTATATTTTTTCTTGACTATTTTTATTTGTATTTATAATGTTTATTTTTCATATTAACAACAATTGTTCTACTAATGAAGTATGACATTATATATTTGCTTCTCTATCACGGTAATTTAAGTTAATTTCGAAAATAAAAAAGAACGAGAATTTTCAAGTACATTTTTGCGGTAACGTGTAAAAAACACTTTTAACAATTAAAAAATTCTGGAAAAAAAATAAACCTTCAAAGGTCATTAACAAGAATGAGGTTGATAAAGTTATAACGCTCTTCATACAAACACGTTAGCAATGGGGAATATAATAAAAAATTGTTATAATCTCTAAAAGACGAGATAGTGGAGATAAACAAAAATTGTATTTAACTGTCTTATTAAGAATTAAACTTTATTTCATGAAATCTAGAGTTTTTGAAAAATTCTTGTACTAAAAAGTGCTTGTTTTTGTTGTTTTGTTTTGATCCCATTAATGTGTTATTTTCATAACCTTTAAAAATTAAATGGTCAACACCAAAAATTCAAACTTTAATTCTTGGAAATGATTATAATACAAATTTTCACATATTTAGGTATTTCTTAAAAAAATTGTTCGTTATGTTTTTTATACCCTACACCAACAAAAATGAGGAAACGAGAGTATATTAACTTTGTCATTCCGTGTGTAACGCAAAGAAGGAATCAACTCAGACTCCATAATGTATATATTTTTGCATTAAATCAAAACCTGAGTCGATTTTTAGCGATGTTCGTTTGTCTGTCTGTTGTTGACACGTTCACATTCACAATTACAGACAGAGCTTAATTCAATTCGGCCTGAGTATTGGCTATAGTCCTGAGATGTTTTCTATTTAAAACCAGCAGCGTGGAGTCTTTTGTCTCGTTCCCACGACAATTGGTTTCAAAACGACCCGAGTTACACCCGACTAAATAATGTTAAATCAGCGGCATCTGTATTAAACGAAAGTTTTTCTCCCAGGAAAGAATTGTCGGTTATAACCGAACTGTTACAACAAAAGTCTTTTGTCTTATTTTACTTTTGCTGTAAGGACATTGTAATACATGTGAGTTTCTGCACGTGTAATGGCGGCTAAAGAAAATCTAACGCACCTCCAGGATACGGTGGTAGATAGCAGTGGCAATATACTGAATGGTTAGAGGGTGTTTTATAATATAATCTCTATTAGCTTCCCTCCAACGCCAGAGTACCGTTTACGCCATCACTGCGCGTGACCGTCCTTACTTTATGTGATTATTCGTGGAACCAAGATTAATAAAATAAAAGATTAATAAAGAAAATATAAACCAGGATATTGAAAAGACTATTGGGGAGGTAGACGATCTGCGGACGTTTGCAAGTAAGAACCGTGGACGGAATGACAATACAGCTGTTGGATGAATATATAGGCAAACTCCATCAGCAAGGCCATTTATTTACGGAATTACCTCAAACGCATTAGCGGTTCGGGGTATTGAAGATTCGGCATAGCCTAAAATAGCATTCTCACATGTTTGAATTTACAGTAAAATAGAATAAAAAGCCAATTTTTGTTATTTGTTGATGAGAAAGGAAGAAGGTGTTAAAGAAATGATAATAATAACAAATATTGAAATATTCTTTGTTTTTTTACCCTTCACAAGCACAAGTGGGTGTATTGACTTTGTCATTCCGTGTGTAACACTAAGAAGGAATCATCTAAGATCGCATAAAAGATTCTTGCATCATATCAAAATCTAAGTTTGTTGTTGTTACGCTCACATTCGCAATAATTGGTATCTCAATAAAATTTGACATGAGTATTGAAAGTCCTGAGAAGTTCAGTATGTTAAGAGATATAAACCGATATTTGAGATAACCTCTAAATTGAAGCGAAGAAACTTTCGTAAAATTATCAATTATAAATTAACAAATTCGAATAAAATTAATTAACATAAATGACCATAATATCAACAAATATGTACTTCATTACTATTCCAAAAATCATCCAAATCGGTTCAGTTGAAAAAAGTTATAGCCAAAAGTATAACTAATTTTATGTTCAATTCAGTCTTTGTTATATATAAAACAGACGGACATAGCATAATCGCTTCAGAATATGATTTCTTAGAATGCATACAATACTTTGCTCGAGTAACACCCGGAATGAGAAATTTTATATATTTACTCAATCATGGCAGAATATATAAAAAAAAACTGAATATAAAGTTAAAAATTTAAAAGTGACTTCTATACAAAACCGGTTAAACGACTGAAAAAAACCGGCATGTCGAATAATTCGAAAATAGAAATTATTCAAAACCGGTCGGTTTTCTGAAATGCAAAAAACTGATTAAACGGTTTCCGGTTTCGGTTTTTGAATACACTATTTGTGAGTGTAGATGTGAGATTCGTGGTGGAGGGTATTAAAGATTCGGCATAGACGAATATAGAATTCTTACATGTTTTTTTTCTTCGTATTTTTACGTCATTTAAGCTTTTTAGTTATATTTCAAATTCCTGTATGTTTGTATGTAGATATTTTTTGTTTAAATGTATTTGCCACAATCTATTTTTGTTGTTTTTACTGCTCTTTTTTTCGATTTGCAATCTTATCTGTTTGTAATTTTAGTTTGTTTTTGCTTTTCATTTTGTGATTATTTTTGTTTGTTTTAATATTTTTCGAAAATATTTAACGATTTATGAGTCATAACCAGATATTTTTTGAAATGAAATGTTTATTTAAATATTATTTATTTTATTTATTTATTAATTTATTTATTTATTAATTTATTTATTTTATGAATTTTTTTCTTATTAAAATTTGAAACTTAAGAAATTTGATTTCAGCAGTTTAGAATCAGTGTGTTGAAACGCAACTTTAGTGCACAAAGTTTAGTGATTCACTTCTCTCTTCTTTGAGAAAGAGAGTAAGGATACGTAGTGTTTCATATGAAACCTGGAAGCGAAATAAACTAGTCCGGTTTCAATGAAATTTCACACAGTGATAGTCTAGGCGCAGACGAGTTTTAGTTTAGAGTTTTGATATTGTGAACTTAACAGGGATCCGCAATTCTGGCTCCTCAAGTTGGACACCTCGAGTCATAAAAAAATTAAAAACGATACAGATTTTTAATGTCTAAATTTTTTTAAAGATTTTTAAACGAGTGAATTCTGTTAGTGAAGACCTATGGTAGGTCACCTCTCGAGTAATCTTTACCGTATTATTATTCTACAGAGAGTCCACTTTATAGGTTTTTATTTAGTGCAAACAAAATTAAAAAACTTAACTTTTGGGAGAACCAGAGTTTTTCAAATATCCTCCATCAACACAAGTGGTACTTTGTCATTACGTGTGTAACGCTAAGAAGGAATTATCTAAGATCCCATAAATTATATATATTCTTGCATCAAATCAAAATCTGAATCAATTTAGTTATTTTCCTAATTAAAATCAGCTATTAAGTTATAGACCGATATCTCAGACAACCTGAAAATTCCAGGGAAGATATTTATTTAAAATCGTCAACAAAAAGTAATTGGATTTAGACAGAATTTAACCATAATATACAGCTAAACGTATTTCAAAAAAATCGTCAAAATCGGATCAGTAGAAAAAATTATATATGGGATTAAGTATGTAAAATTTTAAATCGCCCAAAAAAATCCATGAGTCATTAGGTCGGAATTTTAAAAATAATTTTCTAAAGTTTAACACATATTTTTTATTTTCATGTAATTATAAATTCAAAGAGATTAGACTTTGCTAAAGCCATTATATGACTTAGCTCTCATATATGGCCTCTTCCTGGAAAACGTTTTTGATCTTAAGAATCTCTTAAATATTGATCAATTTTGTTCAATAGTTTTTGCAACGATATTGAATGCACGTAATTTGAAGAATATCAGTCCATATTTTGCTATATCCCTCATATAAAGACTTTTTCGGAAAAATCGTATTTAAGCTTATAAAATTCTTAAATATGAACCGATTTTGTTAAAAATCGTCACTTTTAAATTCCGGTCCATATTTGACTATTGCGTTTGAAATAAGGACCAATTTCATTGAAAACATGGATCAAAACCATATTCAAATTTTTATTGTTTTCAAAATTTTTATGGCTTTGGACACTGTGGAGCTTCTTCCGTTAGTTACAAATATTTTTATATGCTTCACCACCACAGGAGATGGTATTAACTTTGTCATACCATGTGTAACGCTAAGAAGGAATCATCGAAGATCGCATAAAATATTCTTGCATCACATCAAAATCTATATCGATTAGCTTTTTCCGTCTGTCTGTTTGTTGTTTGCACGCTCACATTCGCAATAATTGATATCTCAATAAAATTTGACCTGAGTATTAAAGTCCTAAGAAGTTTCCTATTTAAAACCACCAAAAATGGTTCAGTATGTTAAGAGATATAGACCGATATCTGAGATAACCTCTAAATTAAAGCGAAGAAACATTCGTAAAATTATTAATCGACAAATTCGAATAAAGTTAATTAACATAAATGACCATAATGTCGAAAAATTTGTACCTCATTACTATTCCAAAAATCATCAA
This sequence comes from Cochliomyia hominivorax, assembly GCA_004302925.2. Taxonomy (NCBI): domain Eukaryota; kingdom Metazoa; phylum Arthropoda; class Insecta; order Diptera; family Calliphoridae; genus Cochliomyia; species Cochliomyia hominivorax. The sequence goes on from PYHX02000158.1 coordinate 46,029,620, forward strand.
AATCGGTTCAGTATAAAAAAAGTTATAGCCAAAAATATAACACATTTAATGACTAATTTACTTTTCTCTGTTATAAAAGAAATACATTCATTTATTGTATGCATTTGTGAGTGTATATGTGAGTTTTATATGTGTGTACAAAGTACCTGTACGTAACATAATTTATTTCTTAAGCATTTGTGGTAGAGGGTATTGAATATCCGGCATAGCATTCTTAATTTGTTTACAGATAAAATTCCATGAAATCGCAATAAATATATTTACTTGTTTTTTTTTTCTTCCAATATTCCATTTAACAGGCTTCAATTTAAGTTGTTTCACTAATAATTTTCTTAATTATTTATTTTATAATAGAAAATTACACTTCGTACTATAAAATTACCTTTAATCTATGATCTCAATTTTATCTCAACGTCTATTTAGAATACTTCATTATTTTCCTTTTATTAAATAGCACTTTTGTGTGTGTGTGTGTGTGGAATTTCTCTAACCTCAAATTTTGTTTATTGTCCGGAATAAAATTAACATGTGCATTATTATCTTCATCTTATTAGAGGGGCGTTTTGTACTTTTTTTCCAGTTGTTTGTTTTGTCAATGAAATTTATTATCAATAAGTGTTTCTAATTAATATATTTAATTTAATAATGTCAACTAAATTATAAAATATTTATTAAAATGATAATAAGATTTTTATTAAGTTTTAGAGAAAAATTGTAATTTGGTTTAAAAATTATTTTCATTAGAAGATTTTTTCAATAAAATGCGTTTGCCAAGCATTCAAAGGTCTGCCTTTAAACTGTGTTCAAGGTGTTTGAATAGTACCGGGAGAATTTGACCGTTGGTCTAGTTCAAGTAAAAGGAATGTCCACATCCACACAAGTTAAAAAAAAAATATATATATAAAGCATTTTCCAAATAGTTCCTACGGCGTCCGGTAGGAAAGCAGCCCAGTTAGCTCACCACTCTGTATACAAAGTTAAAGCTAATGCAAGTTTAAAAACATACAAGTTTCAAAAATAGAGGCCATAAAGGAGCATTGAAATATAAGTCAAGTTTTTATGGATGACGAAAAGTATGTTCAGGAAGATTTTTCGCAACTTTCTGGTCCAAGATGTTATGTAGTTGATGCTCGAGACAATGTTGAAAAAATGTTTAGGAGCCAAAAGGAGTCAAAATTTCCCTTAATATGGCAAGAAATATGCAGTTGCTACAAAAAAAAAAAACAACTCTATAAATACCGGAATTTAAATTAAGGACTGTTTGCAAAAAAAGACTGCTTTCATTGATAAGTCTTCAAAATGTGTTCACATATTTTTTGGCCTGACTTCGCATCCCGTCACTATGGTAAACAAGCCCTTGAGTGGTACAAAAACAATAATGTGTTATTTCTACCAAGAAAGGCAAATCCTTTAAACTGTTTAAAGAGATTTAAAGAGTACAAACAAGTTTTCCTGAAGTGTGGTAGATTATAAACAGAGATGGACAATTTGTTCGAGCAAAGTAAAAGAAAGAATTATTAAAAAAGGGTTTCCGAAAAAGGGTAAACATTCCATCTTTTGTGATGAAAAATAAAATCATATGTTTCTGTAAATTGTAATAATAATTAAGATTTGTTCGGTCTCAATCCTTAGTTTTAATCATATACACCAAAAAGCGTAAGGTAAAAGCTGTAGGTTACTTATTTGGACAGATTGGTAGGTGGCTTTAGACTGGGTTAGTAGATGCATGAGGTGAAAGGTTGACTGCAGCTTGGCAAGTCACTGTGATTTGGAATACCACCTCCTATATGACTATCTAATATCACTAACCACCTTCAAATTATGTCCAAGGCAGCACCATGATTATTTTATTAATGTTTAAAATAAAAAAATCGTTTTGGAACCACTGTGTGTAACTTTTTAACCATTTGGCCATTTCAAAAATTTACTGGGAACATTTTAGTTATAAAATCACTTTACATGTGACCTAATCAATTTTATTTGATTATGTAACAATTAAATAAATTTTATTTTTATTAAGTTTTTTTCTGAAAACCGCAAAATATTTTTCAAATACAAACCGCTTGTGGTTTTTTAGTGTGTGTGTGTGTGTGCTTTAATGTGTGAAAATTTATTAACAAATTTTATTTAAATTTTTATTATTTTCCTTTCAGATCATTCTTCATTGAGAGAATATTACTGTAAAACAGCCTTAAAAGGAGATAAACTAATAATAAAGTGTGATTAACCGTCCTCTAAGGAATAATTTACCACACCAGCATTAATACAAACATTCTCAGCTCTTTTTTTCCTTTTTTTGTTTATTCGTTTTTTCTTCAACAATTTCTTAATTTTTTTATTGCCCCCAAATTTTTTTCTTTTAAGAATTAAATTTTTGAAATCTTTAAAGTTTTTCCTCAATTAACTTTTACATAAGAAAAAAATCAATTAATTTTTTAATAAAAAAAAGAGCAAGAAAACAATCGAAAAGCAAAGAAAATTATAAAAGAAAACAAACTTTCCATAAATCTAATAAAACAAGAAATAAATATCATAGAAATAAAAACACAGCAATAATGGCAACAACACCACGTTCTGGTGGCTCTGCAGGTGGTACAGCTCAACGTCCCAATGGTACATCTCAAAATAAAAGTTGCCAATTTAAATTGGTCTTACTGGGCGAATCGGCTGTGGGTAAATCATCTTTGGTCCTACGTTTTGTTAAGGGACAATTTCATGAGTATCAAGAGAGTACGATAGGAGCTGCATTCCTTACACAAACCATTTGTATAGAAGACACAGTGGTTAAATTTGAAATATGGGATACTGCAGGACAAGAAAGGTATATCAAAAGAGAAAATATATATATTTTTTTTTTATATTCAAATTTTTTGTATATTTGCTTTTTCAGATACCACAGCTTAGCTCCTATGTATTATAGAGGTGCGCAGGCCGCTATTGTTGTTTATGATATACAAAATCAAGACAGTTTTCAACGTGCAAAAACTTGGGTCAAGGAATTACATAAACAAGTAAGTTTTTATTGAGGAAGTTTTTAAATTATACCCTACACACCACCATTGGTGATTGGGTTAGGAATGTTTGTAAGATAAGATGACCATCATCAAGATCATTCCTGAAACGATTAAATGTTTGTAAGATAAGACGACCGATAATCTCAGAGCCACTTTCTGAGGCGATTCACTATGTCCCTCTTTCTGAACAATATTTGGTACATATTATTAAGGAGTCAGATCGAAAAATGATTATCATACATTTATATGAAAAAACGAAGTCCTTAATCATAATAATGATGAAATTTTGAACCTTTTTCCATCCATTAAAGTTTTTATAGTGCTAGTCCATCTCCCTTTAAAATCTACCACTCTATTGTACGCCTTCTTTGTGCTATTCAATTCTCTTTGAACAAGAGCCCAATATCTCCGGGCAGTTTGGAGGATTTGCCTCTCTTGGTACAAACATTACATTACTGTTCATTATCATCATTACATTACCATAATGTTCATTACTCAAGGTCTTATGGACACATTATAAAGTCCTATGAATGTATACAGCTTTCTTTGTAACCATTCCGGTATTTATAGACCAACAAATAATTGACATATTGACTGCTTTACCAAGAACTTTTTGGGAAATTTTGACTGATTTTGGATTCTAAACTTTTATTCAACATTTCCTCCAGCATCAGCAACATAAAACTTTTGTCGAGGAAATTGCGAAAAACTGTCAAAACATACGTATTTACATCCATTATGCAGCTAGAATTTGTTTTTAGGACTTTTAATTTTTAGTAACATTTCTGTCAGGAACTTTTAACCTGCATCAGCGTTAACTTTTCGCAGCTCTGTTCGAGTACTGAGCTAACCTAACTTTCGACTTAAGAAACATCATGTATACTGTTCTTTCTACCTGTACCAGGTTTTCTATTCACGGACAAGTTCTCCCGGAACAGTTTAATAACATTGGAAACAATTGTATGTTTTTAAACCTGCATTAGCGTTTAGCTCAGAGCACTGAGCTAAACGATCAGGTTTCCTTCCGGATGTTTGTATCTCATTATTGGATCATTTGGTACGAATAGTTTAAGCAAATGCAGGTTTAAAAACATACAAAGCTCAAAAAGTACCTGACAGTAACGCGATTAAAAATTTAGAGGAAAAACAGTGCACGGAAATTGTAGTCAAGTTATTCTTGCTGTAAAATGGATGACATAACGTATGTTTATGTTGCTGATGAAAATTTTTCGATCTCACTTCTTACCCACTATATACTGTAGGGTACTTTTAGGACGTCTTGTCTATAACTATAATTTTTTTCTTGCTTTTGAATTTATTTAATTTTATTTTGTTGATATTTTTATTTAAACAAAAGTTCAATGAAACTTCCTTCATCATTTCAACTGCGTAGCATGAAAAAAATATAAAAACAGCGAACGTTTCCTTTGTATAAATCCAAATAAATGAATTTTAGCTTTTGTTTAAAAAAACCCAAATGCAGACAGACTACAGCATATAATTATGATATCACAGTTTACACTCTTTCTCTCTCTCTCTTTCCCCATACAAAATATATCATTAAATAAACATTAATAAAATTTTTGAAAACACAATAAAATTATTATTTTAAATTACTCCAATTTAAGAATAAAATAAATAAATTGCAAGGAGTGAAATCGAAAAATTCTTAACACATTTGACACAAGTTAATCTGATTGAAATGAGCAATCAGAAAATGATCAAATATAAAACTCAACTTGGTCCAAAAAAAAAAAAAAAAATTGGCGGAGCATTCAAACGTCTGCCGTCAAACTGTTTTCAATACTATTAAACAGTATTGAAAGAACTTGTCTCTTGAGAGAAACTCTGGTTTAGGTAGAAGGAATGGTACATATGATGTTTCTAAAGCTAAACAAACAAATAGAAAACATTTTCAAAAGAGCTCCCAATATATTCGGTAGGAAAGCAGCCTAAACAGAACAATTGAAGTTAACTTTTCTTAAAAATATTTTTGCTGCATATTAGATGACGAAACGTTTGTTGTGGTGGATTTTTCGCAACTTCCTGGTTAAAAATATTATGTTGTTGATGCTCGAAGGAATCCTGTCATTATGGTAAACCACCCCTTGATTGGTACAAAAACAATAATGCGATATTTGTACCAAAAGAGGAAAATCCCCAAAAATGCTCTGTGCTAATGCCAGTGGAGAGACATTGGGCTCTTTTAAGAAGGGAGTTGAAAAGCACAAAAAAGTATTCAAAATTGTGGTGGATTTTAAACGAAGATGAACTATTTGTTCGAGGCGTTTCCACTACAATTGTATCTCTGTTCCGGAACGACCCAATTCTCACTCAGACAAAGATTGTCAACCCAGCGACAGTTGTTTCTTTCTCCAAGTAAGAATTATTGGGTATAGCTGACCCGTTACACTAAACCTGTTCGAGCAAAGTGTTAAAACTTAAATGGAAGGTTTTTCGAAAAAAGGTTCCAAATTTCATCACTTGTGATTAAACCTACAAAAATATTTTTTTTTGTAAATTATAATATGAATTCAGTCAAATAAAAATTAAAACTGTAAATTTAGTGGTTTCATTTTTATTATCAATTTTTCGATCTCACTCCTTAAACAAGTTTTATTATAAATTTTAAAATTTATTTTCCGAAAATATTTTCATAAATTTTTATAATTAACTATTAAATGATTTATCATTATATTGTTGTTGTTGTTGTTGCAGGCCTCACCTAATATTGTTATTGCATTGGCCGGTAATAAAGCAGATTTATCAAATATACGTGTTGTAGAATATGAAGAAGCTAAACAATATGCCGAAGAAAATGGTTTGTTATTTATGGAAACATCAGCAAAAACTGGCATGAATGTTAACGATATTTTCTTAGCTATTGGTGAGTTTCAAAACTTCTTATCCTCTTTATCTTTTGTAAACTAAATGAGAATTATTTAAAAAAAAATGTAGCTAAGAAATTACCTAAAAATGATGGAGCCAATAATCAAGGTGCTGGTGCTGGTAGAAGACTAAATGAAAATGAAAATAACCGACAGACGAACAATTGCTGCAAGTGATGTCTTTTTGTAGGTTTGTATTAATAATTGTAGTTAAACAATTTTCGAAAACTTATTTCGATAATGAAATTAAAAAAAAATGGTAAATCAAATTTCAATGAACAAGTTTACAAAATAATTTTTCAAAAGAAAACTTTCGATTATGAAATTGTCAATGGAAAATTTTCTTTAAAAACATTTTTCGGTAAATAAATTTTCAATAGAAAATTTTTCATAAAGAAACTTTCAAATAGACAAATTTCGATAAAAAAAAACTCTCCCATATAAAATTTTTTATAAAGAAACTTTAAAAAGAAAAAATTTTGTTTAAACTTTTTAACGAAAATTTTCTAATTGAAACTTTTAAAAAGAATTTTTGACTAAGAAATTTTTTAATATAGAATTTTCTTTCGAAAATTTTCGATAGAAAAATTACGATAAAGAAAAGAAATAAAAATTGTTGATAAAGAATTTTTCTATAGAAAAAAACTAAAAAAGAAATTTCGATTTTTATAAACATTTTTCGAATAAATTTTTTTCATTAGAAAATTTTCGACAAAGAAATTTTCTATTTTCAATAAAGAAATTTTTAATTTTCGTTAAAGAAGTTTTCGATAGAGATATTTTCAATAAAAAAATTTCAATAGAGAAATGTTTCAATAGAAAAAAAATCGATAAAGAAATTTTCAATGGAATAACTTCGATAGAGAAATGTTTCAATGGAAACATTTCGGAAGAGAAATGCTTCTATAGAAAAATTTCGATAAGATATTTTCAATAAAAAAATTTCGATAGAAAAATTTTTCAATAGAACAATTTTGACAGAAAATGCTTCTATAGAAAATTTTTAATAGGAAATTTTCGATAAATAAATTTTGAATAGATAAATTTCGATAGAAAAATTTTCAATAGAAAAATTTCGATAAAGAAATTTGCAATGGAAAAATTTCGATACTTTTCGACAGAGAAATGTTTCAATAGAAAAATTTCGACAGAGAAATGTTTCAATAGAAAAATTCCGACAGAGAAATGTTTCAATAGAAAAATTCCGACAGAGAAATGTTTCAATAGAATAATTTCGATAAGGAACTTTTCAATAGGAAACTTTCGATAAAGAAATTTTCAATAGAAAAATTTCAATAGAAAATTTTCAATAGACAAATTTCGATAAAGAAATTTTCAATAGAGAAATTTTTAAAAGACAAATTTCGATAGACAAATTTCGAAAACTTTGTTAGAAACAGTTTGATATAAAAAACTTCGATATAAATTGTTCTATAGAAAAATATTGAAAGAAAATTTTTTAATATAGAAAAATTTTGATAGAAATTATTTATATAGAAAAATTTTAATAGAAAATTTTTGACATAGAAAAATTTCGATAGAAATTGTTCGATATACAAAAATTTCTATAAAAATTGTTCAATATAGAAAAATTTCGATAGAAAATTTCTGATATTGAAAATTTTTAACATAGAAAATTTCTGATAAAATTTTTTATGTAGAAAATGTTGCTAGAAAATTTTTGATATAGAAAAATTTCTATATAACATTTTCTAGTAGAGGATTTCTTCTTGCAAAACTTTTTTTATTTTTCAGATTTTTAGAATAATTTTAATAATTTAATAATTTCAATATTTTGTGTTTCTTTTCAGAAAATAAAATTTCCAACGAGAGATTTGAAAAATTTATTATTATGCTGATAATTATAAATAAACAAATATTTAAAATTTAAATTTAATTAAAACAAGAAAATAAAAAAAATTCATTTAAACAAAATTTATGATGAAAATGTGAAGAAAGAAAAAAAAAAAACAAAGAATAACAACAACAGAGGATAACTACAGCAACAACAACAACTCTTATATATAAAAAATAAATCAACAAAAAACGATAATAATATTTAATTATAAATTAAACAAAAAAATCAACAACAACTACAACAACACATGAGTAAAAACAAATAACATTATAATAAAATGATACATAACTTTAATAGAAAATAAAGTCACATTACAACAAACAAAAAAATCAAGTCTAAAGAAAATTTTGAAAAAAAAAAAAAATTCCACTAATTTTTCTTTCACCATTGAATTCTTCAATGTTTCTTCTGCTCTAAACTCTAAATTTTGTTTTTCTTTTAGCTTTCTTTTTGTTTGATTTATTTTTTAAACTTTTATTATCTTTATTGCTATTTTTTCCATTATTTTTATTCTATTTTTTTAAATAATTTTGCAATATATATATACATTTAAATATATATTTAGTATATTTGGGACGGTTTGTTTGTTTTTTTTTAATATTTTTCTTTTTCTTGCATGTACATTTTTTAGTAAAGTAAAAAACAAAATGAAAAAGAGAAATTATTTATAACAAAAAACAAAACAAAAAAAGTAATAATAACTTTATACATTTTGTAGTTTTAATTTTATTGTATTTCTTTTATGCAATTAAAATAACAACAAGAAGAACAAAATACAAAAAAATATATATTGAACTATAATTCATAATTCCATAAACAAAATAGTTAATTATGTTAACAATTTTATTAATTTAATATAAACATAATATATAATATATTATTAACAACAACAACTACAATTTTCCCCCCAAAATTATCCAAAGTCCATAAATGTTAATAAAAGAAATTTATCGATAAAGCCTTGTAAGAATTATAAAAACAACAACAAAAAACAACAACAAAATTAAAAATGAATTTGAAATTAAATTAAAAAAAAAAAAATATATTAATTACAATTTTCAGCGATTATGGAAGAAATGCTTTAAATATTATAGGTCGATGACGCATGGCAATCGAACTTCAGTTGCTAAAATTATATTATAGATGGCAACTGTTAACTGAAGTTGTCAATTTCCGTTGCCTAATTTAATTTACGCATTTGTTTTTTATTTAAAACGTACCGAGTTTTGTTTTATTTTTAGAATTCTGATATATTTTCCCAATTTTATGTTAGAGAATTATTAAAGTTACAACTAGAAAAAAAATTTGAGGTACTTTTTGAACAAATTTTTCTTTAATCGAAATATCGAAAATAGTTTTCAATTTTAATTGTTCTTTCCTCGGTCAATTTGGCAATAATCCATTGAGGATCTTTTTTTTTCTATTAACTGCACTGATACCTTAAGTACAATTGACATCGAGGGCTGAGCCATGATAAAAATTAAAACCATTGTCGTGGGATTTTTGAAAACTTCCATAGTAAAAACAAGTTAATGTGTGAATTTTCTATACCTTCGCCTTTGTTTATATGGACTTATCATTTAACGTTAAGTTCCTGTTATAAATATGCTTTAATAATATCATTACTTGTAAAAGAAGGAGAAAATGACAGTTATTACTTTAGCCTTTATATGAGCCAACATAGATTCTCTAGAGCTCTCAATATGCGCGCAAAATTTTATTAACGAGCAGTTTAATAACTCGGCTATTTATGGGTCGATGTAAAAAAATTTGCTATTTTTCTGCATTAAAATTTTGTCCATTTATCCCATAAGAAGTTCAAAATATCGGAAAATGTATATTTGCTTATAACTCGATAAGTTATGAACCGATTACTGTGAATTCTCTTAATTATTTCCGTTCCACTAGTGCAAAAATTATGTCTTAAGCTTAAATAGTAAAAATTACTAATCAATCAGTGCCATAACCAAGTCCATAGCTCTCATAGGGGCTTCAAAATATTGCAAAATGTGTTTTTGCCTATAACGCCGGAAATAATGGTTCGATTAATTTCATGTTTTCATTGTATTAATCCATTAACTTTTAAATAAATCCATTAATTATTAAAATAATGAAAAGATTCTGAAGAATTATTTTATACTTTTAAATAATTCCTCAGGACCAACATTTTCATTATTTTAAAATTCAATTTTAAGTTGACACACACGGTACATGTGTATGTATTAATTTGTTTTGTTTATATTTTTCGGGTTGCCGAACTGTCAGAATGGCAACTGACACCAGTTGCCACACATGATACGATTTTTTAGTTCGGTTAAAGTTCGGTTGCCATACGTAATCGAACCATTATATTTTTAGTGTAGATTTATAACATTTTTAATGAACTAGTGGACCCGGCAAACTTCGTTTGGCCAAAAAAAAAAAAAAAAAAAAAAAAAAAATGGAATGTTGCTTTGTATGGGTGATACCTCTCTCCCTTGTCTTATCTGTCCCACGTTTTATCCAGTTAAACAATTCCTTAAGAAAGTTGTAGAGACCAAATTTGAGAACTATCGCTGTTCTAATTCATGGGCGATACTTCTCCGCCTGGTCTTATCCGTCCTACGTGTTATCCAGTAAAACAGTTGCTTGAGAAAGTTGTAGGGACCAAATTTGAGAACTTTCACTGATATAATTCTTCAGTTATTCGATAATCAATTTTCACTTTGTATGGACGATACCCCTGCCCCTGGTCCTATCGGAATTTTTTGTTACTTTCAGATATTTTAGGATCACTCTGTGAAAATTTCATCAAATTTGGCCAAACCCTTTAGACATACATAAAGATATACATACATACATACATACATACATACATATATACAGATATACAGATATACATACATACATACATACATACATACATACATACATACATACATACATAAATGCTTACATATATATATACATATATGCATACATACTTACATACATACATACATACATACATACATACATACATATATACATACATACATACATACATATATACATACATATATACATACATACATACATACATACATACATACATACATACATACATACATACATACATACATAAATACATACATTCATACATACATTCATACTTACATGCATACATACATACAGATATACATACATACATACATACATACATACATACATACATACATCAATACATACATAAATACATACATTCATTCATACATACATACATACATACATACATACATACATACATACATACATACATACATACATACATATATATACATTCATATATACATACAGACATTCATACATACCTACACTTCCAATTTTATATATTGATTAATTTTGCGCCTCTTCAAAAAATAAAAAAACACAATAGTCAGTTTTGGAAGGCCAACCTCTATCTCCCTGACCAGTTGGACTGCTGCAATCCACCGAATGAACTAGAAAAAATCTCAGCTATAACCACATTTAATTTTATTGAGATTTCTTCAAAACTATGAAAGTTACATAATAATTTTCAAAAAGTCCTTTTTGGAATCCCTTGTTTTATTAAAAAAATCGAAAATTCAAACAAATAATTTCTTTTTTTTGTAATTATTTTTATTTAAAATAATATAACTAAGTTGCCTTTACATAAAATCATAAATCGTTTGGTTTCTGTTCTTATTTCATTTTTTTATTTTTAGGTTTTAAATATTATAAATATATTTTTAATTATTATTATTATTTTTTTTTTTTTTAAATTTACTTCAATTAATTTTAATTTTCATTACAATTTAATTTATATTTTTATTTTTTATACACCATTTTCTGTTTTTCTTAACACTTTTTTTTTTTAAATTCCATTAATTTTGAAAGTTTTTTTTCTAAGTTGTCGTTTAAAGGTTAAAAATGCTTATTGTTTTTAGTTTTAGTGAAGGTGAGATGTTATTTATACATTTTTTAAATATTAATAATTTTTTTTGTAATAAATTCAAAACGAAAATTTTGAAAAATTTTCAAATATAATCGAGAGAAAGAGAGAGACAAAATGGTGTTCGAGGGAAAAAATTTACAAAGTTTTTTCTTTTTTATTGTTAAAAGATTTTTTTCTAATTTAGTAAAACAAATTCTTTGAAATGAAAATGCAAATCTGGATGGGGATTATTTTTAATACATTTTTTTTGACAATTAATATATCAATGTTTTTTTTAGAATTTATATATTTGTTTTTTATTAATTTAAAAGTTTCAAAATCTTTGTTTAATTAAGAAGATTTTTTTTTCGTTTTGAGTTTTGTAAAATTATCAAGGGTTTCATTTTGCCGGTTTTGAAAATTATAGAAAAATAATAATTATTGAAATTAATTTATATATATTTTTTGTGTACTTATCTACAGCTACAAGGCAACTAAATGGCTTAGAATTAATATAAAGTTTTTAATTATTTAAAGGGGCGTGTCAATGGAATTGAAATCAAGATAATTCAACTCAAAATTATTTGAAAGCAATTAGATTTTTGAACTCAATAAAATTTTATTATAAAAAGTGAGAAAGCTATATTCAGGCTATGCCGTATCTTCAACACTTACCACACAAATGCTTGTGAAGTATATACGTTATGTTTCATACATATACACTCTCAAACGTATACTTTATAAACAGTTTTTTAATTTTAAATGTGAACACTTAATGCGTCATAAAATAAGTTATATTTTTGGCTATAACTTTTTTCCTACTGAACCGATTTTGATAATTTTATAATGTACACATAACCTCATATAACGCAAAATTGTATTTTAATTTGTGGATTTATAATTGAATTATTTTAAGTAGATTTTTTTTGAAGTTAAGGGTTGCCCTCAGATATCGGCCTATATTTTTTAATAAACGGAAACGATTATGCTGGTTTTAAGTAGTAAACTTCTCAAAACAATAACAAATACGCAGACCAATTTGATTGAGCTTGTTGTTCTTGGGAAAAAACTTTTACAGCTGTCGCTGCGTTGAGTGTGACCCGGGACATATCGCAATGGAGATCCAATTGTTGGAATCAATTGAGCTCTGTCAGTTACTGTGGATGTGAGATTACCAATAACAGGACGGTCGTAGCTATTAACTCAGATTTTTATTTGATATAAGAATATATATACATTATGGTGTCATCTCTGACCCCAATAATGTATATTTTCTCTGGTATCAAAGAATCAAAATCTGAGCCGATTTATCTATGTCCATCTATTTCTCCCTCTGCCTGTCTGTCCATCTGTCTGTTGTCGGCATGCTCATATTTACAATAATTGAGAGATTACAATAATTGAAACAACAAAGTATAAAGCTATAGACCGTATCGAGGCAAACTTTTGTAAATTGAACAAATTAGAATGAATCCTAATATTAAGTTATATTTACTCTATTATCATTCCAAAAATTATCGAAATCGGTCTAATAAAAAAAAATTATAACTAAAAATATAACAAATTTTATAACTCATGAAGTGTTAAAGAAAAGCTTTTATACAATAGATGCGTAAGTGTGTATGTACGAAACATAAACGTATTTACTTCACCCTCATTGGTGTTGTTGGGTATTAAAGATTCGGCATAACTGAATATAAAATTTTAAACTTGTTACTTTTTAATTCCCTTTTGGGTTTTGGCAGAATTTTAGGCAGTTAAGATTTGGGACAAGACAGAAGGGGGCGGGGCAGGCTAGATTTCAGAATATTGAATAACTTAATATTTTTTTAATAATAAAAATGTTTTAACAATTAAATAAAAATTAACAAAACTTTTTTATTAAATACATTTTTTATTATTTTTTTTTTTTCAATATTTTCTTGAACACAAAAAAATTTGAGTAGAATTTTCAATATTCCTCCATTTTAAATATTTTTTCATTAATATATTTTCTGTTCACATTAAATATATTTTTATTATTATTTTTAATTTATCATTTATTAATAATTATTTATTATCACTTATTTATTAATTTCCTAAAATTTGGTTTTATTTTTTTTTTAATTATTTTTTTATGAAAAATTTTCGTTTTTTTGGTAAAATATTTTGTTGTCCTTTAATTTCAGCACTTAATTTTTGTCTCTAATTTTTTTAACTTTCAAAATTATTTTATTTTTATTAAAACTAATTATTTTAGTTTTTTTTTTTAATAAATTTTTAATACATAATTTTTCCAAAATCCTTCAATTGATTTTTTTTTAGTTTTCAGTTGTATTTTTTTGTTTCTATATAAAATTTACAAAATTATTTATTTTTTTGAAATTTCCCTTTTCGTTATTTTTCTTCAATATTTTCTGTTTAATAATAATTTATTTATTTTTTTAATATTAAATATTAAAATATTAATATTTTTATTATATTTGAATTATTAAATTAAATGATTTTTTTGTTTAATATAATTAAATCTGTTTATTTGTTTCGTTTCAAATCCTACACTAGAATGGGCTCATCGCCGTGCAAATCACAGGAGCCAATATTTTCACCTTGATATGTTGAGAAATCTTTGATCAACGCATTAGGTTCAGCTCCAAATTGTATATCTTGTAGACAACCCTTAAAGGGTTGTTCATATCGTCCTTGGGTACGTTTGCTAATCGATTCCATGTTAGGAAAACCACCTGGAAAATGAAGAAGAAAATAAGAATTAAAATAATTAAAAAAAATGAAAATTTCATTTGAAATATTTACACCCTACACCATTAAAGATGATTGAGGTAGTATGCATTTTTGAAGAGTTTATAACGGACAGAAAAAGTCCTAGTACTTTTAAGTATACCGCTCACCTCCTGAGTCTATTTAACCATGTCTGTCCGTCCGTTATATACTCTCAGTCATGGTGAAATATAAAGCTAAATAATTTAGTGAAAAGTTTTAAAAGTGACCTCCATTATAAACCGGTTAACCGACTAAAAAAACCGTCATGCCAAATAATTCGAAAATTGAAATTATTCGGTTTTTTAAATGCAAAAACCGGTTTCGGTTTTTTAAATACACTAGTTACAATTGGTTCATTATTTCATATAAGTCCCATAGAAATTTCCCCCGGAATGGGATTTTTGACTCATAAAACTCCTTAATTTAAAATGATTTTAAAAAAATTTTGCGTAAATAATTCTAAATTGATGCGCTAAATTAAATGAGTCCATTATTTCTCATAGGTCTCATAGAACACACCCTCTAATATCACTTTGAAACGCATAAATCTCACCCAAATTGTTATTTGTTCAAATTAAGATAAAAAATAAACTCAAACCTAAGTGCGAAATTATACGAGGGTCGGTTCATAATTTTTCTTGTTCCCTTATAAAGCTCTAAAATAACTTCGTTTAAAACGCAAAAATTTTTCTTAAGTATTAATGACACAATAATGTACTGCACTTAAATCAGATAATCATATTATACGAGGGGTGTTCATAAAGTTTTTCGCATCTGCCATTTGTAATCAACGATGTAGTAGCTTATTGCATAGTCGGACTTGACTGGCTATAACATATTTACTTTTATTTCACTGTTGTAAGTCCTCTGTACTGTATAATAAATATTTACTGTTTACTATTATTTCCATTTCCTTCTGTTTAGTAAAGTTACAAACCAATTATTTTAAATTATTCACCAAAGTTTTCTAAATTCACCACTTATTAAAATGAACTCAACAGAGCTGGAGAAAGTTCATCAAAAATGATGTCAAGTGGGAGAAAATTTGGGTTTTTGAGAGAAAATCGGATTGAAGGAAAATAAGGACAAAATTTCAGTTAACAGAATGTTAAAGATCGATGTCTGAACTCTAAAGTTTTAAAGAAATGATAGTCGACTCTAATATCAGTCACCTTACACATGGGTTTTCCTTACGATGAGGTTATTAACTACAGATTTAGCGAACAAGGGTCTTCAGTCATATCATATTCAACAATCTTTTAAACATAACGGCAACTGAAAATGACCTGAAATAGGGTTTAGGCAATCAAAAATTGCCCGATAAATGTCAAAAAAATATGGACCGATATTCGGCCAATTATATATATACATTAAAGTTAGTTGGAAAAATAATTGTCTCGAATTTCAATAAAATTTGTCATATTATACGACTTTTATAAGCTTTAAACCGTTTTTTTTTGCAGGAGCTTTTTATGAGAGTTATAGCAAATGTTGACATATACTTCTTAAACTATATTATGGACACATTTTTATTTATGTAGTTTAAAGTAATTTCAAAAAAAGTTTTACGCGAAACATATTATATGGGAGCTACAGCAAAACATAGACCGATATTGGTCAAATTAATAATATATATTAAAAGCCGTTACAAACATAATTGAACTGAATTTTACTAGCATAAAACGTATTCCGGGAAGGGTTTTATGTGGGAGCCAGGTGAAATTATGGCCCCAACACAATTTAGTTTCTTTGGTTAATATCTATAGAAAATAAAAATTGTAACCTATATGATGCACTGTTTTGGTTCAATATTGTTTAGTTCATGCAAAAAAGTTCCTGACAGAAACGTTGCTAAAAATTTGGAGGCCAAAAACAGAGCGCAAAACTGAAGTTAAGATTTCTAAAATATATTCTTGCTATACAATTAATGGCGAAATGTATGTTCTGGTAGATTTGCGAAACTACTGGTGAAAAATTTTATATTGTTGATGCTGGAGGGAATGTTGAAGAAAAGCTTTGGACCTTAAAGCATTATGACATCCTGTCACTATGGTAAACACGACCTTGAGTGGTACAAGAACAATAATCAAGAGAAACAAATGCTCCAAACTGCCCGGAGTTAAAAATAGTGAAGAGATATTGGGATTTTGTTAAAAGAGATTTGAAGAGCACAAAAGTGTGGTAGATTTTAAATGGAGGTGAACGTTAATGAAAGGTTTCCGAAAAAAACATTTCATCTCTCGTGATTTAATGTTTTTTTTTTTTAATTTTTAATAATAATTTCAATGAAATAAAAATTAAAACTGTCAGTTTAGTGGTTTCATTTTTATTAACATATATGTATGTTAAGATTTTTTCTATCTCAATCCTTAAAAAAATAAAAAGAATTAGAAATAAAGTTTTTAGTAAACAATATTTTACTTGAAAATTTAGTTGATACAATCAAAATATTATTTTTCTACTAAATTTTCTCTTGTTTATTTTTTCTAATTGATTAAATAAAAGTTATGTGCGTTTGTAGGAATATGTACCATTTGTTTCATCTTGTGAAAAAATGTTGCCACTTGTAGCGATTTAAAATTTCTAATAAGAAATTAATTTATTTACAAACACACAATTTTTTCCCACTACTAACAGTTTACCATCCCTGGCAGTTTAAGCCGAGTAAAACAGGTTACATGAAAAATGCCGTTAATAAGAGAACTGTCAAAGTTTGTGATTAAAGCAAAAGAGAAGAGGAGAAGTTAAACTCAGCTGTTTGTTGGCTTCAAAAAAAGAAAAAAGTAGTCTTTAATACGCACGCTAATTCGACGGTCGGATTTAAAGTTCAATTCGTGATAAAATTAATCTTAAGAAAATTAAGAATAAAATAAATCACAAGTAAAACATGTAAACAAGTTAATAAAGTAATTGAAAAACAAAATTAAGTAAATGTAAGAGTGTGTAACGTGTGTGTTGTGGTTTTGATTTCTAAGTGCAAAGTTTATTTTAATATTTTAACCGGGTTTTCTGTCTGTTAACAAAAAATAAATAAAAATAATTAAAATTTTAAAAATTCATTTAACAAAAAAGAAAATAATAAAAAAGAGAATGTGTTTGATCACTAGAAAATGTAATAAAAAGTGTATAAAGAAGATATAAATAAGAAACACAAACAAATTGGAAAGAAGAAAAGAAACAACAACAAAAACAAAAATACACAACAGGTAAGTAAGTAAAATGTTGTTGTTGTTTTTTATAAATAGAATGAAAGTTTTTTAAAATAACAACAATAACAATAAACAAGTAAAAATGTTATAGTCGGTCAAGCCCAACTATACAATAACCTACACCACAATGTTGGTTATAAATGGTAGTTACAAGAAAGTAATGAACGGCCCTCGTATAATTTTAATTTCTGGTTAATTCTTATTAAGTGTGACAGTAACATTTATGTGGAATTAAAGGGGGTAAAATGGAAGCTACCTGAAATTATGGAATGACCCTCGTATAATTCTGTACATTAATTGTTGTTTATATTTTATCTTAACTTGATCAATTATTATTACAATATCAACGTATATGTGAGATTAATGCCCTTTAAAGTGATATTTGGAAGGGGGCTTCATAGGTCCCCTATGAAAAGGAATGGACCTATCCACGCATAATTTGGCATAACGTTTCAAAATATCAGAAGACTTATTTTAGTAATTAGTTATTTTTAGTAAATATTCTGTTAAAATCGCATTATATTTAGGTCTTTAATGAGCTTAAAAACTCATACTGGAAGGACATTTGTATGAGAAGTATGGGACCAATTTGAATAGGCTTTGTTCAAGGGCCAAACTAATAATATGCAACAAATGTTCTAAAAAATATTAAAAATTGCAACATGTAGGGTGTTCACAACGTTTACATGGGCAATCAGCCGGACATCGTTAATTTGACTCAGAAAGTGATTGTGTGTTCGGTGCAACGCAATCATTTTCTGTTTGTTACAAACATCAGCTCAAACATATAATACCCAACCAACTAATGTTGTGAAGGGACATTTGTTTGGCCACTCAGACAAATAGACTGATGGACAGTAATTCTGGTTGTTGTAGATGTTGAACAGCTGGATTTAATATTTTGATGAGATTATTAAACTCACGTAAGTTTTATATTATAAAAAATTAAATAAATTTTTATTTTCATCTCCATTTTGAGTATCAAACAGACATTTGTGTTAAAGAACAACAAGAAAGGAACAAAATGAAGTTTCAAGATGATGAAGAAGAAGAGGAGAATGATGATGAAATAACAATTTTGTAATAACAAGAAAAAATAAATGTTAATAACTAATTTTTTTCGAAATATTTAGTCATAAACAATTTTCTCGTTTATTTTGTTTTAGAGCTGCCAGATGATTTTTTGTTATTAATGTTGAGGGAGTTTTCTAAAAAAATTCTAAAAATTTTTCTCAACTTCCTGGTTAAAATTTTATTTTACTGATGTTCAAGAGAATGTTGAAGAAAAGATTACGACCCAAAAGCTATTTAAAGTCATAAGACTTCTTAGTGTGCCCTCTTATATTTGGCCTGACTTGGTATCCTGTCAAAAATGGTAAAAAATCCCGTAAGTTGCACAAAACAATATTAATCCTCCAAACTGATCGGAGCAAAGGCCAATAGAGAGATATTGGGCTTTTGTTAAAAGATATTGAGCTTTTGAATACAGAGAAAAACGGTGTACAAATGTGAAGTATTATTTAAACGGAGATGGAATACCTGTTCGAGCAAGGTGACAGAAAGCACTATCAAAACGTTAATGGAAGAGTTCAAAATTTCATCACATTGTAATAATAATAATAAGAATTTTTGGACTTCACTCCTAACATAAAAAGTGAGACCGCAACGATTTTAACCTATTAATTTTATAGCATCCACCACAAAATTGGTGATGAGGGTATATTAAGTTTGTAAAAAGGAATCATCTAAGTATATATTCTAGGATCCATCCGTCTGGCATGCTCACATCCATAATAATACCACGAAGAGAAATATTTTTTAAAGGAAACTTTAAAGTCAAAGAAATTTCGGATAAGGTACGAAGGCGTAATTTCAATGATATACCTTGAGGTAAAATTTCATGAAATTTGGGACATATATGAAGACTTTATAATAAAATTATTCATATATAAAAACGATATATTTAATATCGATTATCTCTTAAACTCTAACTGGAAATTTTATGAAATTTGGCGCTTGAATAAAGCGATAATGGCAAAATAGATGTTCATACAATTACTTCAAAATCGATCGTGGTGAAGGATATTAAAGATTTCGCTTAGCCTAATATAGCACTCTTAGTTGTTAGAGCAAGTGAGAATGCTGATAGCTCAAAGCCAAGTGGAAGGAAAGGTTGCTTAATTGTGGACTCCTTTTGGATGATTTATGGCTTAGCGAAATCGGAGGCCATCAGATCTATAGCAAAAGTTCATCTGTAAAAATGTTAACCAGATATAAATAGTGGACACTTGGGAGTTAGGCTAGTTCGACTGCTAATTGCCTGTTTTTCGGGAAGATTTGAGGATAAGTTATATGGAATAGCATAGTGAGATTGTTAACTGAGTTAACATGTCAAAGTTGTAGGGCAATTTCTCTCATCTATGATATTCGTAGGTCCAATTAGCTATATACTCTTAATAGAAATCCGCTTTCTGTTCCAGGGTAGATTGTAACTGAACACTGTGCGTTGGAAATTCATGTAAGAAGAGAGGTTCTCGTCTGTAGCTATTTCTCTCGCATTTGCTACATTGATATGGAGACAGTTTTTTCATCCTGTACTCTTTGGCATCCTAGTGATGTAAATACGAGAGACTTACATTCTTCCATGCCGATACTAACAGTTTTAGCGAAGCTTTCTTGCTGACCGTTGAAAATTACATTCGGATCACTTAATTGTTCTGTAGGGTAAAATCCTAGAATCAAAGCGATTAATTAAAAACAAGTCAAAACAAACTAGAATTGCTTAATTTTGGAACTGAACTCTTATGGAACAAAAACTGTGTATCTGTATAAAGCTCCCCTTTCTCATGATCCATGGGAAAATTTTTTGAAATTTATAGAGTGGGAACCCTCAATTTCAAAAGCAATGACTCAACATATAGGACGGTCAGTGTGAAATTTCGGTATCATAGTAAAATTACCTTATAAAAAATTACATATAAAGGAGATGCCCAGACCATAGGCGAAGAAGAAATAAGTAGCCTTAAAAATAGAATAGAGGTTAATAGAAATAATCTCAAGAAGTCAATACAGACTTCATGAGATTAAACGATGAAATGATTGACGTTCACCCAATCAAACAAAATTCGCAGTGGTCTCCTTTAAAGACTACTGCGAAAGAAAGAAAGAGTTCAATTAAGCTTCGTGCAGCCAATTAATCACCATGCTCTCTTCAGAATTTGGCATTTATTCATACGAATTTGTGTAGCATTTTAGATCTGCATATATATATTCCAAGTTAATGAAATTTTAAACCCTTCATAAATCTCTGGCTACCATAAACAGCTGCCTTCTTCCTATTGATCAGTCTATCTGCCTCTCTGTTTCATTTTATTCTTTACATTGCGATGTTGCTTTTTTCTTATTATTAATATTATTTTTCGTCTTGCATGTAAAGAAACTTTATTTATAGTCTTTTATTTAAGTTTGACTTAAATAAAAATTATTTATCAATTTTTTGTTTCACTTCTAAAGAACGTCTCCACTAAAGAAGATTAAATAAAGAAGAATGTATTTAAGGGAGGAAGTGGTTAAAAGAAGAGAGAGAGAGAGAAAAAGATACAGAATTGAAAAGGTAAACGAAGTTGAAATAAGCAAAGCGTAACATTAAGACAAACATATTCAGGCATTAACTAACCACAACAAATACCACAATGAAATAAAACAAGTACAATGGTTCAAATGGATAATGGTGAATGGTGGCTACGAAGGTCGGTATAGTATTCAACATATCAAATTATTATACATCAAAAAGATATTGAGGAAATTTGAATGTTTGCTGTTGAG